>VXAU01002862.1:1299297-1449958 GCA_013399695.1 Formicarius rufipectus
TTTTTTTTGTTTTTTTGTTTTTTGTTGTTGTTGTTGTTGTTTTTGGGTTTTTTTTGGTGAGGGGGTGGTTTGGGGTTTCTTTAACACTTCCAGACTTTAACTCTCACTGTGCAAGGCAGGCAGGGCTGATCTATGCATCCAGCCTGGAAGAAAATTGTCTTCAAGCCAAATCAGCAAGATCTTGTGTCACAGTTTAGTTCCTGGTATTGCTGGACCACAGAGGTAACTCTTGGCCAGAAAATTCCCATTACTTCAGTAGTTGCACGTTCCTTTTTATTGTGCAGTGTATTTAAGTCACAGTTTGCAACTGGTCTGCTTTAGTAGAGGTGAAAGTTATTCCAGGTGGCAGGTGATCCCAGATATTCTGTGCATTGGGGAAAGCTGGTTGTGACTCAGCCAAAGCAGAGTTGCAGGATTTACCCATATTCCTTCACCCGACATTTGCATTCATTTAAAAGAATTATCTCATGGATTCTCTCTTTTTGCTCTCAGGCAATTAGAGCCCCTGCTGTCACTCTGCACTTTGGGGAGGGCGCTGATGACACCCGGTGCAAATTAGCCCAAAATGCTCATTCTGAGCTTGAGGGAAATAGAAGCTCTTGTCTGTTTTTAGTTTAACTACATCAGCATGGCTACAGGCATCCTGAACTGGTTATTTTGCTTTGGGAAAAGAGCAGCTGACATAACCACTCCTATTTAGTGATGGAGCAGAATATTCAGTAGCACCAAGGTGTTATAATGTGGGGGTTATGCCTTCTTTTTTTCCCCTCCTCCATAGTTTCCATTTGCCGGTTCCTTTCAGGAGAGTTCTCCTACTCATGAAAGCTAACAGGTTTCAAAGGATGCTCAAGAAGCTGGTTCTGATGTGATGGTTACCCTTTTCCTGAAGGCATTGGCTTGAAAGGCACCAAGTCTTAGTGATCTTTCATAGGGATCAAGGGCTCAATTCTAGGAAATATTAAGGCATCAAAACACTTGTGATTGCAGTGAGATTACTCATGGGCTTAACGGGCTTAGTACCTGGCTAATTCATGCTGTAATAGTAGGCTCTTTGTGCTGTAGAAGGAAGTAATAAGAGGCTTGACTCTCTGGCTTTATTAGGTGAAGTTCAATAGTAAAGCTCTTACCACCAAACAGTTGGTATTTAGGGGATGGTTCTATTTAAAGAAGCACGCTTTCTTTGTTTTATTTCCTTGCATTGCTTATTTGGAGATTTATCTTTTCTGATTATCATAAATATGTAGGTTGCTGGAAGTGCTTTTACATGTCATGCTTCTTCCTTTGTGCAAGAACAAACTGATGTTTTATTCTATTTGCAGCACATTGTTGCTGAGTATAGATGGTGCAGAACATAGAGCTTCATGTGTTCGCTTTGTTTCTTTGCAGAAAAATGAAGTGACAGGTGCTTAGCCTCATTTTTCATGCTAGCTTTGCCATGCCATTTTCACCAATAATGAAGGCAGCTGCCAGAGCTTGAGGAAATCAGGCGAAAAATTCAGCTGGCAGGTAGACCCAGTCACTTTAAGAAATGTAATCTTGTGTTAGCAGATGGTAATTAAAAGGCAGAAGAAATAAAATTTTGTCTCAGTTTTCTGCACTGTTACATCAATTAAATCTGCAGTAGAAATGCACACTGCAAATATAATTTATTTTCATGTGGCTACACAGTACGATTGTATGCAAATCTAATGATCTGCTTTGCAGAGACAATTGCAATTATTTTTAACCTAAGTAGAATAACTGATCATTTCCAAAGAATATGTGTATGCTGTAAATCTTCATTCTTTAATATCCCTAATGCAATGAAAAGCATCTCCTTGTTTTCTATTTGTTATTAAACCTCAAATTAGATTCTGCTGTCTATACTCTTCCAGCTTTCAGTAACACCAGTTTAAACCTGAGCAGTTCAGTATATCTTAGTTTGGAGAACTAATGGAGCTCTGGCTTCAGCAGGGGTGCATCCTGTTAAAAGAGAATATTCAAAAAGGGTGAGATTCAGCCGAGTAATAGTTGTTATGATCTTGCAGGAAAATGATGTTTCAACTCTGACAAGTTTCTGAAGGATTTTCTGTTGTTCCTAGTACTTGGAGACGTCTAGCTTTGAGGATGGAGCCTTATAATTCCTCATATGTTACTACTTACGGCTGCTACAATCATGAAGAACATGTGGAAATCACTTGAAGTGTGAAATAATTACATAATTAAATCTCATTATGCCAGAGACAAAATCCTGGTGTAGCTATGTCACTGCTTCCAGAGCTAGTTGTGATTAGCAGGAGTTTTATGAGTCACACAGAAATATTCACCCAAATTATAAAAATTCACCCAATTTTGAATGTTACAGGATAGTCAAATTTGAATGATATTTTACTAAATACTGTTATTAATTTGTTAAAAGGCATAGGGTTGTTTAGTTCAAATTTGATTTAGTGATCAGATGTTTATTTTGTATTTCTGTAACTTCAAGCCAGGTTTATATGTGATACTAAAACCACACATTGCTTTCCTATCTCTCTTGCACCAAGTCTGTGTTAAAGACAAATAACCTAGACACGTTGTTTAAAAGTGCAATTCCCAGTTCTTCAATCCCATTGACTGATTGCTGATGACTCCGAACATAATGGAAATTTTATCATTGTAGCTTCCTTTCTACTGAGATTGATACAGCAAGCAACATTTATTCAGTTTTTCTTAAGTGTTCGGTTGAGCAGAAATGCAAACACACTCCTTAAAGCTACAGTGATCAAAAGCATCACTTCAGACCAACTAGTTAACTCTAATTGCATCTGGTGACATTTCTGCCCACTTAATTATATAAAAATTGATTATACAAAGATGTAGGATTTTTATTAGTTCTTATGAGTCACAATTAATATTAGTTCTGAATCATAATTCACTTTTATTTCATATTTCCTCATGGAATATCTCCATGCATTTTTGTTTAAGAAATTCTGTTGAATTTCAGTAAGACATTTCATTAAGCAACTCTGCTTGGGAGAGAGAAAAACCTGGATGAGGGGAAGTGAGGAGGGGACGTCCAGTTTGTTGAGGACAGCCACACCTCTCTTGACAGGTGCAGCTTTTCCTGAGTGGGATCACCAAGTCGTAAGGAGCGATGGGATGGGTACCAGACTGTTAATGCCACACAGCAAAAGAAACTTGTAGGAAGAGAGGGCAAGTGTGAGGACACAGCTTCTGGTCTAGGTTAGACTGGTGATGACTGAAAACACTTTTATCTCCTGGCATGGTCCCTGAGGTCGGCTTTTGCTGGTTTTTTATTCCAGGTCACAAAATTTGCCTCATGGTCACTGGTGCTGAGCAGTGATGCCCATGGGTGCAACTGGGGGGCAGTGCAGGAGGGGAGCAGAGCCTGCAGGTCCTGTTATCCCCCACAAAGGGCACCAAACAGGCTGTCTAAGCACAGAGGGAACTTCAGCTTCTCTGGGGCCCAGGTGTTGGCTTTTATAGACACATCACGTAAAAATCCACTTTGCACATCACTGAAGGATTTGCAGTTGTGGGCAAACAAATTGGAGCAGTGGGGTTTGGATGTACTAAAATAGCCTCTTTTTGTGGAATCCGGGCAGCAGCAGCAGCTAGCTGGGCCTGTGCCGGGGGATGCCCTCTACAACTCTCAACATGTTTTCTTTGCTCTTGCTGCCATCCTGACCCACAGTGCTCTTGGCAGTTCATTCCTTAAGGTCTTGCTCCCCCGGGACTGCTACTATTGCCTTGGAGTGTGGTACTGGGCAACAAGTTTGTGTCCACACAGAAGGCAGTGACTGCTACTGGCTTTTTGCTTGCTAAACATCTTCTGTAAGTAACCACAACATTCTTTAAATACTTTTATATTATTTATTACATGTAATATGTTCAAGGAGAGGACTTTAAAATTTCATGTGTGTAAGGTTAAATCTGTAGTGTTTTGGGTTGTTATTTTTCTATTCATTGTTGCTTACTCTTCATTATAATACATTTTCCCTAGAGAACCAGGCCAGGACTGATTCTTGGACCTGACCTAAAGGTTTGGGCATTTAACCCACCCTCCCAAATATCAGCTTTGAAATTCCTAAGTTTTGCCATGTTTGCCTCACCACACTGTCAAGCCTTAAACACTTGTGAATACCAGAGATTACAAAGGAAAAAAAAATCAATAAAGGAACTAGCAAGGGAAAAGGACAAGTGTGAGAATCTTTCCCTGGTGCTCTTTGTTAAATGGAGGAGCACTTGATAATGTTGCTTAGTATCTATTGGGTTTTTTTCTTAGCCTTATCATTGTGCTTGGGCACTGAGTAAGGTAGTCCACCACAGTTAAGCCTTTTGCCTTCTCTAGACACCAACATTTAACCTCTAAGTTGTTCAGCCAGAGGTTTTAGATCTGGAATCTCCATTTGTACCTGGCTTTCCCACACACAGCAAGCCTGGAGGAGAATCTGAATTCCTGGGGTAGCTGGGGACGTCCATTGTTGTCTGAGAAGGCAGTGCTGCTGGATTTGAAATTTTATCTGTGACCTCTGAGAAATAATCTTTTTATGTACCCAGAGGACAAAAACATTTTAGCTAAGGCCTTCCAAAAAAATGAATCCTGTATTCCTCCTGCTGGGACTTTGTGTTGAAGGAGGAAACAGATGCTTTACACTTGGTTTCTCCTTTCACACAAAAATCAATGAAAAATGTAGTATAAAGTCAAACTCTGAAAATGTGCAAAGAAAACTGAATGTGCCACCACTGGGCATTCTATAAAATACTTAAATGCCCTTAGGAATTTTGTTGCCTTGGTCTTAGAGTGTCCCATTTGAGGCACTTAGGGGCCAAATAGTCCTAAAAATGCTGAACAACCTTTCTTGATACATTTGGGTTCCTGGATGTGTTGCATCCTTCACTAAAATCCTTGATAATACATAAATAAGTACTGGTTTCAGTATTTATGCCCTGTCCCTTATAAACCTTTGAAGTATTCTCCTCCATTTTCACAGTTGACAGAAATGTTGGGAGTGGTTTGAGAAATGGCAGGGATGTTTGGGTAGGAAATTCTATGGTCTGAAAATAAAATCAGAGGGGGTTAAGTACGCTGTTAAAGAGGGGGGGAAGTGGGAGAATGAGAAAATAATTTGGATTTAGTTTGACACTTTTTTTTATAGTATTTGCCCTCAGTCATCTCGTGCAGCAATAGTAATTTCTCAGCACAATGTCAGGTTCATAAAGGAACGTGACAGCCTTCCCTGCTAACCCAGGCTGCCTGCTGGAAATTATCATTCATTATCAGTGTAACTCACCAACCCGAGGTCTGATCCCACTCCAGTGGCACTCAAATGGCAGAAGTCCCGGCCCCATCAACAGTGCAGGCTCAGGCCTGAAGCTCTACTATTTAAAGAAACCCAGTGATGACTAGTGACTGGAGTCCTGTTATTGTATCTGGGATTTATGTTCTGTTTTTTAATGGAGTGTGTGAAATGAGGAGCTTTAAAATAGTAGCTGTTATGAGAAAAATAGTTAAATGTGATTTTAGAGTTTTTATAGAATATGCTACCAGATGTTTGACTCAATCAGCTTTTCTTGGACAGCATTCTGCTCCAGTGGATAAACTTCCATAATTACCCTGCCATCACAAATAAAAATTATCCAGACTCCTCCTTTCTAGTTTGTTCAAGCTGATGAGAAGCTGATAAGGTGGCATGTCAGTGCCTGTGACACGTTGTTATCACTTGGCAATGTTTAAATGCAGAATATTTCAAAATCAAATCTCTAAGACTGCACATTACTTTGAAGAAATGTGTCAACAAAATGCTGTCAGCTCCTTGCCTCTTGACAAGCTGTACAGATTTCAGACTCTGAACTGTAGCTTGTCCATCAAATCAGCAGATGTCCTTTTTGGCACTATTGGTAGCACAGTTAGGTTGGTTGGTGGCTTTTTTGTAAGGCAGGAAAGAGGCTGTGATTGTAACTGAGGCCTAAGATCTAGTCTTCAAGTAGAGATGAACAAGGGAAGCTTATTGTGATGTATCTGGCAATGAGAAGAAGGAAGCCCTGGAGACTTTGGTGCTTTGCTCAGTTAATCTCAGACGGAGATGGGGTGTCCTGAAGGACAGGAATGGCTAATTGGAAGCTGCTTCTCTCAGTCCTGGAAAAGGAAACAAATGCTCAGAGCACTTTTTCAGGCTGTGAAGTGTCACACATCTTGATGATTCTTACTGCTGTCACTGTAGTATGTAATTTTCTACTGTTTCAAGAAGGACAGCACTGAAATAGCACCCATTTCACTGTCTGAGAAAATGCTCTGCTTGCAAAGTACTCCTGGCTGCTGTTACCCCCACTTCTTGTCAATTGGCTCAGCTGGAGAGGTTCAGCTGTTTCTAGTTTTCATTGAAAGGACTATAATACACAGATTCAGCAGGTTTAATGTTTTACACACTAGTTTAATAGAATGTTAGACTCTGGAGTGTCTTGTCATGAGCTGAGAGATGGCAGAGTGCCTTTTTCAGATTTATGTGTGTCTTGCATGCATCCTGGTGCTGTACCTACCTCTAGTGCCTTTTTGGGCCCCTAAGCTGCTCTGATTCCCGGAGGCCATTGTGTATGTGCTTCTCAAATGGCACAAAAGTAAAGGCTATTTGTAGCCTATGAAATAAAGGTTTGTAGAAAAGAAAGTTGATCTTTTCCATCATATGGATTCTTCAGTTTTAAATTTAAACTGGTTGAAATACCTTTGATCAGCTCCACTTTAAAGTGTGTTTCTATAACATGTATGCACTTTGACTCTATCTTTGTTTGTAAATTAAATTTGATTTCCTTACATTCTGTAATAGTTTGCAGTTTTGTTTTTCCTGGAATAAAAGCTCTTTCCATCTGTCCAGTTAGTCAAAGGTAGAAGTCTCTCCCTGAGAGAGAGATTAGTTTTTCTCTCTGGAATTTCATACTGCAGGATGACAGTCTTCTCTGGCACACAGTAAGCTCACAACCATCCACAGTATACATGAAATCATAATCAAAGACAGATGCCTTTGCCTGTTATAAATAAGCAGTGCTGCTTGCAGAGACCAGGAAAAATCCCTGTTTAGACTGGTCTCACTTTCTTTCTTGGACCTCTGTATTTCCCTTGGCCTTCCCTTTTTTTCATCTTTTCTCTGTCTCTAATTCTAGATATTTGCCTAAGGAAATAAGAGGAATGGGGAAAGTAGGTCTTGGCACTCTCTGAACTCTCAGAGGATTACCCTATGGAGTGAAATTAAATACACATGATATATAAAAGGGAACAGCCTTTTAATTTATAGCAAAAATCCCAGTTCACAATAAATCTGTTCTTTCCTGTTTGTTCATGTGCATGATGAGAACATGTCATATGTTTCTGTGAAGCTGATATAGAAGCTCTTTGTTCTGTGTAGGATTATTTTTTCTTTGAATTGGTGAAAGGTTTTCTGTAAATATCAAATAGCAATTGTGGATAGGCTTTTAACTTGGTGACCAAATTTGCTTGCTTTTATAGCAAAATCCAGTCTATTCTTGCAAAGGCGTGGTCCTGCCAACTACAAATTGTCCTCAAGTACTGGTGAGATTTCTGACATGTCAGGGGTCAGATTAGAGCTCTTGTGAGGGAGTATTTTCAGATCAATTTGTGGAAAAATTCTGCTCTGTAGGTGGATGTTGTTATGAATTTTAGCCCCTGGGCAGTGCACAAAGCACTTCTTTGCTGAGTTGTGGGTAAGGCTTTCAGCTGCAGTCACCACCCTACCAACTTGCTTCTCATTCAAATGTTCTGCACAGTTCCTTACTAAACGGTATGTGTGAATGTTTTTCTGGTAGTGCTTTGTACTCTAGGCTTCCAAATTCTTGTGCAGGTTTACTTTTTTCAGGAATATATGGAGTGTCGAGGCAGGGATTGTGAAAAGAGCATTGCACCACTAACAGGTCGCTGCTGCATAACAGCAGTGACCTGTGTTCTTACAGAACTTTTACAAAGGCCTGACATGAAGAAATGCAAATATAATTTGGCTTTTCAAGGAGAATCAAACAACTGTACTTGGATATCAATTGAGCTCCATTAGATGATTTTGCTGCAGAAATGTTTGCAAAGTGTGCTCTGTTCTGATTCCAACGAGACTGAATTTGATAGCAGTGCAAATCATGACCATTCTTACTCCACTCATCAGCAAAGTCTTCTAATGTGGACAGTAATTTAAAAAATATCTGACTAGGAGGAGCTGATATAATGGAACTGCAGGATTTTTGTGTTTTGGTTTGGTTTTTTTCAATCCCAATGGTTTACTATGAAAAAAGATCACCAGTGCTTTAATAAAAATCCAGGCTGGTCCCCTTCTAAGAGACCCAACATTTTCTTCCCAGAGGTCAGATTTGTTCATGATAAAGTGTGGATAGAGGAGCTTTTTTTCTTCTTTCTTTTAAAGAATATGGGCTAATTTCAATATTAATTGCTCCAACACTTATTTTGCTATAGTTCCTTGCTCATAAGTATTTATAGTTTTCTCCTTCACCGACTGTTTCCCTCCTTTGCACAAAACCATAAATACATCAAGGAGCAAAGAAAGTTATGATCAGCTTGCCTTTGACACATAGACTCTCAAGCTTGTTGATAATAATCACATTAATTAATAATTTTATGGACTACAGGTTTTCTTAATGGAAGCATCGTCTGATTCAAGTAACTAATCCACTCCTCTGAAAAAAATACTCTTGGCATGAAGGTGACTCATTGATACCTGTTGCCACAAAAATCATGCCAAATAGGTCAGATGTGGTTAAACTGGCTCTTAGATTTCTGAGCAGCAGTCAGGCTTTGTCTGTCATAATTTCACCTGATTTTCCACTTCTCCAGGAATCGTTAAGAATATATTAATACAAGTTTAATGAACTGAAATCCCCCTGCTTCAGCTGCCTTGGTAATGTATTTTCCCCCCTTCTGCAGTGAGCAGGATCTGATTACATTGAGCCACTTGCATTTTCCTCACTGAGCACAGAGCTGGTCAGCAGTGCAGGACACGGGAAGGCTTGAATCAGTCTGTTTGCAGGCCAGCTCTTTATTCCACGGCATGTACAGCTTTGTTCTCTTATGATATGGCCTAGGGCATGAAAACCCTATGGAGCAAACTTACATGATCAGACTATAACTGAAATTCCTGCTCTATCTGGAATGCCACAGTCTTTTTGAAGCCTTTGAGTTAGGAAGTGGCTTGTTTTTGGAGAGCTGATACTCTGTGTTTTGGATAAAGTCATGGCAGAAATGTCACACTGAAAACATCCCAATGGATATTTACACCCATTTAATCACCCATTGCAGAAGTGAGGCATGTATCACTGGTGATAGGAATGCTGTGTGCTGACTTTCCTGCTCTACTGGATTTGACTTAATTGTATGTCTTTCTTGATAGTATTTGGTTAATAAAACTAGCAGATAAACTGTGCTCATTTCTCTGAAAGAGGTTTCCTTGTTTTCCCCTCCTTTGCTTTTTCTTTCATTCTACCCTTTTGTTTGATTTTTCTCTGATAAAATGACAAAGTCGAATGAAATCCAATTAATCACTTTATTAGGAAATGCTGAATCGTACTGCCTTTGGGTCACGGCTTCAAACAGAAGTATCTTGTCCAGAAGCATGAATTTCGCCAAAATGTTGCATAAAATCCTTTCAGTTTAACTAGTGCAATCTGTTTAAATGTTTGTTCTTGTAGGTGAGGTACACCCAGTCGATAAATATTTTAGGAAAAATCATGCAGTTACTAGATTAAGGTGAATTGCTAAAGGATACAGTTTATGCTTTTGTGCTTAACCATCACAAGCCACATTGCTGTAAGATATTTGTAAACACAGTCTGCACCTCCAGCCTTTTTCGAGGCTCTCTTGCATCACAACTAAGCAGTATACGAGCATCCTTTGTGGTGCACTCTGTGCATAAATAAGACTGTTGCCACTGAAAAACTCCATTACACTGGTTTTGTGAGCATACAAAAGGTATAAGCACTTTCTAGTTAGTAATTGTATATTTGACCTACTGCACTGTTTGCAATCATTTCAATTGATGTCACTTGAAACTAAATCTAATTCTTCCTTCCCTTCATCCAGTGAAGGGTACCTGTAAACCGAAACCCATGCAACTGTGATTTTATCTTAATACCTGTTACACCACTGGGAAGCCTGGCCTAATGCTGCTCTCTGGTAGCCAACTTGTCTGCATCGAGGCAGTCAGCAGAGAAATGTATTTGCTATTTGTGCACAGGAGTGCAACGTAGAGAATTTCAGCAGTGGTGCTGTAAATAAAAAGTTCATTACAGAAATAACCATTTGTGAGCTATCTAATTAGGACATTTCACTTTCAAGCATGAGTTAAGTTAGCCTCTAGTAATTTATCAAAGCTCAGATGTCTAGGACTATGTGAACGTGGTTTAAGTACTCTGATGTGCATGAGTCCAAATCACCAAGTGACCTTGAAGAAAGTGGTTTTGGGGGCAACAGATCAGAGCAAAGTGAGTGCTTGCCAGTGCACAGGAGACATTCAGCTCTGTTTTCTGGGAGGTGTTTGTGTGTTCAGACATGAAGGTGTGTATCTGTGCTTCAAAGGCAGGCATGGATAAATGGGAACAGGGACAATACTAGACTGGTAAGGAACAAAGAATGAAGGCAACAAGGGATATATCAGAAGCAAAAACATTCAGAGCTGGATGGGGACCAACTGTCTTTTCTAGTGTACTGAGGGAATTAACTCTCTCCAGCACATTTCACTTTCTATCATGTCTGCCTTACTTTTCATTAGTCTGCCTCTGTCATTCACTTAGGTATTAAAATGGCCTTTTTCACTTGTTCCTCATCTTGGCAGTTTTCAGCGGGGCTGCCAAGAAAACTAAACCCTCTTCCTTAGTCTTCGAAAGCGTAATCAGGGAGTTAAGAAGCCAAGATTAGTCTTGCTAATAAATGTGTACAAGAGAACTCCTTTGGGCATTTCTGTTTTTCTAAGTACTTGCTTTAAAGGATTATGAGTTTCTACCTTCCCCCAGGGAGATAGCTGAAGTTTGTCTTGTCTTTCTCTGTGTTGTGGAGGAGAAGTTACTTAATCGGTCTGCTCTTTGATTTTCCAAAAGATCCTTTTTTTCACTGTTTTGGCACTTGTAATGTTTTGCTTTCCAAGGACACTACTGAGACACCCACCATCCCTTGAGGAACTGTGGTCAGCACTATCTGTTTCCTCCAGGGAATAACAGCAGGGATGGTAGCTTTGTCAAATTGATGTGAGTTGAGGTCACCATCCCTTTGGTGGGGTTGGCTGTCTGGCTTGCCTTGGAGGAAGGGACAAGTGTCTGTAGGTAAACAGAAGTTGCTGTGTGATAATGAGAGTACGTTTGCACATATTCAGAATCCTTATTTTGGGTTGCTTTAGGCTGTGTGAGAACATGTCGGGGCATATCTTTGTCTGATCACTGGAAAACAAGCAGGCGTGTGAGCGGGTGGAATTTCCACCTGGGAACAGAGAAGCTGCATCGCAGCCCATCGCAGAGCACATTAGCCTCTGTCAAAACAGGGGGGATGGATTCAGGCTGATCAATGACTTTGTGCTGGCTGCAGTCACTGATTACTCTGAAGCCGTTCATAAATTATAGTTTAAATAGGAACATTTTTCAAGAGCTAGAAACAATTAGGTGCAGGGATTGAAATAACGCACTGTCATGGTAGTTTTACATTGCGTGTCTAGAGTACATGGTAGTTAGTCTCTGCTGTTGGAAGTCACCATCTGTGCAAACATTTAACTGATACTATTGTGAAAGGAATTTGATGAGTGGTAGAAGAGAAACAAGTTATTTAATTAATGATTTGGCTGCACATATGGACATGTAATCCCTGGCCAGATGCATTCAGTCATTTTGGGTCTTATATAAGCAGCATGGTAGGTCTTTACATAGCCAGTTACAGGCCTTCACAATAAAGTCAATAATGACATAACCCCATTTTGAAGTCCTTTTTTGGGGGATTGCGGGGGGAAAATGAGGGTTGCACTGTGTGTGTACTGCAAACTTCACCCCCTCTTGTGTTTCTGTTTTTGTCTTTTCAGTGCAGCAACAACCCCTTCAGCTGAGGCCCTCTGGATTGCTTTGATATAAGCATTCAAAAAGATCAAAGAAAGCAAGGCTCAGCTGGTGGCCTCTCCCTTTAAAGCAATGGCTTTTAGGCCATGTCTCTGCTACAGATGTTTGCTGGCAGGGCCATGTCAAGCCAGGTTTGATGAGGAGTTTGATCCCTGTCAGGCAGATTTGTGCGAGGAGAAGCCCTTGGAGCAGATGCAATTTTTATGCTTAAGCTACATGTGCTTGCTTGGCAGGAGTGAGCAACAAACAGGCCTGACTTATGCTCATGGTGCAAGTGAAGTTTTGTCAGTTCAAAAGGAATTTGCAGATGAAGATGCAGACCCTCCTCATGCAGCAGTGCCTTGCCAGCACTGCCAGGCTGAGCAGTGCTCATGGGTGTAGCTGTGCTGTCCAGGAAGCAACTGAGCCTAAAACATTATACTGCTCTCTTGGCAAAAACTCTGAAGGAAATGTGGGAGAACAACTCCTTGGTGTTGAACTGTCTGCTGTTTTAGCAACTGGTTTAGCCTATGCTGGCACAGAAACTTTTGCTGAGGCAAGCTTTTTTCAGCTGGAATGGGTTTATCCTTGAGAGTTTAATTCTATCTCCCTTGTTGGAAAGCCTTTATATGAAAACAAGACATCCATTTCTCCCCCATGGCTGGGCTTTTAGTAGAAATCCTGTTGTGAAGATCAAGTGAAAGAAGATGGACCTCTGAGATGTGACTGGCCTCAGAAGCCTTTCCATTTTTTGGTGGAAATGCAGTGTTTTGGAGTTTGCCAGCATAGACTGTAATTCTAGTGTTCTAAGAAATGTTTCCTCTTGGTAATGCCTTGTAAAGGTCAGTAATTTAGGCACTGCAGAAAAGGATAGTTCCCTTCATTTTCAGAATGTTGTGTTTGTAGTGCCAAGGAGATACATTTTGGAGGAAAACAAAAGGTGGAATTATGGACTGCTGAGACTGTGCTTGGCAGAGGTGCTGCTCAGGATGCACATTTCTGCCTAGAACCGACAAACAGAACTGCACCTTCCGGAATAGAAAAAGAAATCTCATTTTTGTAATTAGAACTGCTCTTGGCTTGGTCTTTAAAACAAATTTACGGTGTGATATTGTTCTCTCCTGCCATAATCTAGATACAATCTAGACTAAATTAGTTTTCTAGGACACTGATTACATGCAAACTTTCATGTATATTACTGAACTCCACTATTATGAAATCTGGTAAGTGCTCTTTAAGCAAAGTGTTTGGTTGGGATTTTTAATAAGAGGAATTACCTTTACTGAAAAACAAGATTTTACAAATCCTGTTTCCTAATGCCTGTATGTATTTGAACACATCAGGAATTGACACCTTTTCTGGACTTTTTGCTTTTACTACCTCTCAGGTTTTAAGGTTTATAGCATTGTTAGGTTTACTGGGCTTCCTGTAAAGGATTTTTTAAAATAGTTATTTGATATGAAGTTCTGGGTTTTTTTTAAAAAGTATGATCTTCAAGCCTGCTTTTGCAACAACCTACTCACTTGGGAGAGTGATCCAAAGCTTCTGAAATAATGGAAAACTTCCAGCAGGTTTCATGAGTTTTGGCTGAGTCTTTTTTGGAGGGCATGAGAAGGAAGGCGTTTTTCACTGTTGCATTCTTAAATCTGAATAAGATTTATTACTAATAGAAGTGACTCTACAATAACAAAGTACCTGTAGTTTTCTACTGTAAGAGATATAGTTTGGCAAGATGTAGAGCAGGTAACTCTTACAATGTGAAAAATGTAGGCAACTGGAAATAAATGCAACCAAATGCACCCTGGAACCACAGCCATAATTTATAATGCATTGCAGGAATGCATTGCAGACTCTTCAATCGATAAGCTAATGAGAAAAAGGTCTGCAATTAATTACAAATCAACTGGGTCAATATCCTGTAAATGAAAGATATGAAATTGCTAACATTTGGATGAAACTTCTTTGCCAACTGTATTTATAAACCTCATATAAAATATGATATTTATAAAAAGAATAAAAGCTCCTTTCACTGTTCAAAGACAGCACTATGAGTGCTTGATTTCCTTTTGCTCTGAAAATTCAACTGAACTGACTGTATTTCCACGCTTTTTCTACTGTGTATAAAAGAACTGAAGTAATCTTTTACCTTTAATTCAAGACCTTACAGTGAAGCACAAAAGCTTTAAGCAGGACTAGCAGGGTGATGCTGCCCAGGACTTAATGGTCAAAATATCGAAAATGATGAAAGTTTGTGGGCAAATGATTCTCCCAGTAGATGTCAGGACCTGACATGTTCTGATTGGTGACCTTGGCATTCGAACATCTTGTTATATTTGTAGAAATAGCCCCAAAAAGGGCAGCCAGGGAGTGAGGAGATGGGTTAATACTGGTACTTGAAAGTAGCTTGTTGTCTGTGTGGGTCTCCAGCTTCAAACGACTCTATGCCTTTACAGCTTGCAAAACGGAGAGCTACTTACCCGGAATCCTTTTCATCTGGCAGTGATGAGTTTTTCCATATATACTTTACAATACTTCTGCTTTTTATTAAAAAGGCGGAGGACAGTCATTGCCAAGGAGGAAATAATAGTATTCAACTTGTGAATATCTACTTTTTTTTTTTTTTTTTTTAATAAGTTTGTTTCAATATATTGCCACATGCTTTTATTGCCCTTTTAGGGGGGGCAATGGAAAGCAAAGGATTCTATCGTAATTATATAACTTTAATGAGATTTGAACTGAACAATAACTATTCTTGAACTGTAACACATTTATTGATAATGAAGAATTTTTTTCAAGTAGATGGACAAAATGCCCTAAAAGACCTTGACAATAGAGGAAAAGGAGGACGAGGTAAGACTTTACTGCTTAGTTTCTCCCCTGTAGCTTCACTGCAGAGGCTGCTGAGTTTAATGTTTATAATCATAGGGTTTCACAGAGATCTTACTAGGCTTCCCAGGTTGTCTGAGGTTCCTAGGGTTGCTTGCTCACATTAAAAATATACCAATCCTCTTTGTTACAGAGAAGACCAATTTTTTTCCAGCGTACAAACAAGGAAACCAAATTCTGCCCACACAATGTTCCTGGTTTCGCCACGGAAGTGCAAACCACAGTATCCATGGGAGTTGCTGAGATGTGATGTGTGAACAGGGTGCCTTTGTATTCTTCATCTTTCAGGGCAGAATGAGGGTGTTCCAAGTTAGTGAAAGAAAATATGAACATGTGGAAAGAGAAAATCTGGAAGAGCACTAACCCACTGAAAGAGGCTCTTTACAAATGGCAAATGTCTAGAGCACTGGGAGCAAGAAAAAGGGTGCTTACTAACTTTTTTTTAAGCTTTCCAAATTCAGAAGTGCATTGATGATGAATTTTTCTTTACCCATGCTTTGTTAATGTTTATTTTTAAGAAAGCTCCTGGAGCCCCTTTTTATTTAATTATAAAATACCAATAAATCAAGGTCTTTTCATTTATGTTAAAATTCTAGTATTCATCTTATAGACCTTTGACTTCAGGTTTGAAACACAGGATCCAAAAATATAGTAAGCCTCAAGCCTTATATACAGGGCAGGACACAGAGTAAAAAACGTAGCTCAAGGATGTAGTATTTAATGATTTTAGAGAAAAATGCCTGACAGCTTACATGATAAGAAATGACAGGGGTGATGTTTGAGCACTATTATTGTAGCTCTAGCTTACTGATTTTTGTGACTTCAATGCAACTATCCTCACACCCGATGTCAAGAATTTTGTGCTACTGTTTCAGCCACATTGAGTTGTTGCTTTTCCACTTCATGAATCTTGGTATTTTCAGTACCTTTGTTTTTTTCTCTACCTTCCCAGACTGTAAAGGTTAAGACAAAGTGTCCCGAGAGTAGTCCCACAATGGCAATAGTGAAGGAAGCCTTCTTGGAGTCTTGGCTGCTGTGTGGGTTTCATGAGACTTCCATGAAACCTCTTCAGTCTGGGCTGTGGTTTTCTTTTCACATAGCACATTGCTGAGCTGGGCTAGCTCTGTCAAGGTTAGAGTATTAAATCTCCACCAACACTGCAATATTTTAGGTGAGAGCATGGTCTGTGTCAATGTGAATGACATCCTTGGCTCACAAAATACTTTTGTTGCTTGGAACAAGAGTGGGACCTGTTTCCAGTCCTCTCTTCTTTCTTGTGACATACTTTTTCTCAGTCTCTTCCAACAAAATCTGAGGAGTTTATGATATATAATGAAATGAAGATATGTTAGTGTATTGTAAATTATGTCATGATGATTGTGTGTTGTCGGAGCAACCAGAAATTCCTATGCTATTTAACTCTTTCAGTATATTTTATACACAGCCCAGAAGTTGTCATGCCACTTATTTTTCACCTCCACACTTTTAGTGCTTCTCTTTTGGTCATTTCATCTTTCTAGAGGCTCAGTTCTGAGTTGAGTTCCTGTTTCTCACTTGCAGTGACAGTGAGAAATATTAGTCAGCCTGACTTGGAAGAGGAATTTATTTATAGAAATGTCCAAGCATATGATGTCTTTTAAAAAAAATCAAATACAGAATATTAAAAGAAATATTCCCAAATGAAAACTGAACAAATGAATGACTAACAATATTTTAATAAAAGATAATATTGATGCAACACTGGCAAATACATTACTATGTTAGTAGTGTCACTGGTGATGATAAAGGCACCTGCAAATTACTATAGAAAATGCCTAAATTTCACATTTATAGAAATATTACTGCAAAGATGATAGACACGAGAACTGTTCTTATTACAAACACATTCTACCTGCTCAGGAAGTTGCAGCTAGATTAGAAATGTTAATGAAATCTGTGCAACAAGAAATTCTGTTACAGTAACATTAGTTGATTTCCATTCAATGTGCAGAAGCACAATATTTTGTCTGCATTAGATATTCAAAAGATATTATACACATGAAAACTGCATTATTATGAGTATATTTTTCAGTAAGCTACTGAAACTAATTGGCACTGACATTAGATTTCACATACAATTCATGAAGTGAAATCTTCTGAAAATTTAAAACATACAACAGATACAACCAAGAAAAAGAAAACCTACAACAGTTTTACGTAGAGATCTGCATTTTTAGTCAGCTAAAGAATGCTGCCTCCACAACTCTGTTGTAGGCCACACTTCATTTCTTTTGACTTTCTCTTCAGTTTGGGTTTCTTAAGCACAAATGCATTGCAACAATAATCAGGTTTTAATTTAAATTTAAATGCATTCCTTAGTGCAGTCAAGTCCAAGTAGTCCAAGTCAAGCAATCTTCCTTCCTTCCTCCTGATGTGGCTTTTGGGGGGAAAGTGAAGGTAACATCATAGAATTTTTTTCTGTCTGTTATTGTTTAGTCAGTCACTCTCTTAAAGGCAGACTGTGAACCTTTCACGGTCATTAGCATGGTAAGACTCTTGGCATTCACTGTTCTCATGGTGTAAGTGGGAGAGGAAAAGGGCTGTACTATCGCCTTTGTAAGGAATTTGTAAGTGATGCAGCACAGAAGAGTTGAGAGAGCTTGGAAGGGAAGACACCTTGAAAAATGTGGAGCTAGAGGTAATTTCTTGCCTTATGCTGTACATTGCTATTTCAAAAATTAGCAGTAATCAGTTATTAAAAAAAAAAAAATAGAAAGAAAATACTTATCCCAGTGTTACAGGCTTCTTGTACTTGTTTGTTTTGAAGATTAAAATCCTGTGACATACCATAGTGTGGCCATTTAATAGCTGAGCAGATGACAAAATGGAAAACCAGCCAAAGCAGCCACTTTGATGGGTTTATTTCTCACCATACAGGCATGTTCTTTCATCTAAATTTCAAAAAGGTAATGCAACATTTTCTTCTTTGAAAAGACTGGAAGTGGCAGGAGTGGGTGGGTGGGGTGAGTCTGTGGTTTATGTGGCCCCTCTTCTGTTGCATGGGAGGTGACTTTTTGTTGGCAGTTGACAACAAGCAGCAAGTCGTGCTCTGGACAGCAACAGAAACATCTGCTGCGTGGGGAAGGCGTGCAGGGAGTGTCGTATGTGCTGCTTCCATCCAGTGGGCTTACTGAAAATCAGTGCTGAGACAGGATTTCTAGCTTTGATTTCCAAGTGTGCTGTTACTTTGTTCCATCACCTTGCTCAATTCAGTTCAGTTTACCTTGCTGTAAAATGTGTTCCATAATATTTATTTGATTTACTGTGATTATATCTTCTGTTATTACTTTAGGTCCCCGTTCTTCTAGTTAATTGTGTACATTTATGAGAAATCAGTCTCTTCTTCAGGAAGGGTATTGACTTCATACATAATGCAGACAGAGTAGCAAGAAATTGTAAAATGAATTAGGGGAAGCTGGGCAGCTGAGAACACAGCTAAATAACATGGACATTCTCTGCAAAGAAAGCTGGAGGTGTCGGGTGTTGAACCAACATCTGGTAATTCATGAATAGGTACCTGCTGTTTCTTCTGAGGGAGCTAACTTGTATTTTTTAACAATTTATTAAAGGATTTTCTGAAATCCTTGAAAGCTTACAAAAATAATTATATAAACTACTTTTGTGTGAACTTTACAAAGTGAGACATATAAAACCAATATCTGGTAGGAGTGGACTCCTTTAAACATGTACTTCATCAAATTGACAACGGAAGAATTTTATTTAATTAAAACAACAGCCAATTTGTTATGAATTCTAATACATACTACCTTTTACCCTTTCCTCCTTGTATGTCCTATACAATTTCTGTAATTGGCTTTAGCAGCTATGTACATTTATTTTAATGATGTATCTGGAATCAAATAGTCTTTCTGATTTAGCTTTTAAGTTAAAAATACAAACACTCATGGTTCAGACTAAGCCTATAACCAAGCTCAGTTGTTTCATTCTCACAGACAGCAGTGTAACAGTGTTATACACGGCTTACTTGAAACCAGCTCCTGAAAGGTGTGCTGTACAGAGCACTCTCCTGGAATTTTAAAAACTATTTTAGCATCCTGGCATGGTGTCTCATTGGTATAAACTGCTGCCAACAGCAGATACAAATTTAGTGTCTCCCCAACCTGTTTTGTGAAATTATGGCACAACATTTGGGAACTCTGCCAGTTTAAGATACAAGCAAAAGCACTGCTAGCTCTGACTTGCTACTGTAAAACATTACAATTAATGGGAAATTGATGGAATTCAGTCCTGCCCATGAAATTCAAAGACCTAGCAGGGAAAGAAGACAGAAATATATATCGTGGTTTTGGAACCTGATTTTTCTTTTTCTTGAAACTTGATTCTCCTCTGTCTGAAATCTGTTAGAAGTTAGGGAAGATCAATAGCATTTGACTGTGTGCCCTAGGCAGGAAGGGATGGCTCTAGGCAGTGCTAAAAAGGGATAATTTGAATTTGGTGCTATTTTTCCTTCCCTCTCTTTTTTCATCTGCCAAATTCACTTTACTTTGTCACTGTCTTGTCTGTGACCTTTTCATCTAACTTGCTTCTGTGGTTTGTTATTTCCTTTATCTAACCCAAGTGCTTTTCACTGCTTACACATCCTTTTCCAAAGGTAGGAATCAGAATCCAAATCCAGGAGAAAGTGTTTGGCCAGCATTAACAGCTGGACGTCAGCTAGCAGGTGAGAAGTTAGTAGACTGAAGAGTTGGTCAACCCCAGCTTTTTCCCAGTTTTGGAACACTGATATGATAGCTTGGAGACCCCTGATATCACAGGGGGACATGAGGGAAAAGAAGGAAAATAAACTGTTGAGAGTTTCACTTTACTGCCTGAAAAACTGTGCTTACCCTTATTCTGCTCTTGTAGCATTTCATCCCTCTTCCAAATGCTGCTGCCTCTCACCTTCCTCAGCTGTGAAACAGCAATGGCGCGGCCAGCAGTGGCTGCTGAGGTGGCTGATTCATGTTTTGAAATTCCATTGAACATATGAAGTGTGGGGATTGCTTATTTGTTATTACTTATCTATTATTATCCTACCAAGATTCCACTCTGGGCATTCATTTTAATTGCTCAATAGATGTATTCTTCATAAATCCTCTCTCCCCAGGAGTTTGTAAATGTGGATGGATCTGAATGACATACAAGGAAAATCTGACTGCAATGAATTGAAGATACATTGGTATGTTCCTTTAATGCTGTATTTACAACAGGTGAAGTCGAGGAAGAGAACAGTTATGTTACTTATGCAGAAGATTGTTCAAAAAAGACCTTCCCCACCATTGCTAGAAATACCCAGAACTTCATTCTGATCACAGTTAGGTAACTTACTGCTTTTGTATCTCACACTTTTTGTTTTGTGGTTGTGTTATAGTTGTGCAACAAAACTGAAAAGGAAGTAACATATTTGGGTTGCATTTCACATCATTAAGTTGAAGTATATCATTTCCTTTGAAAAAATTAACATGGCAAGAGATTTAAAATGTGTGTTAATTTTAATAGATACAAATTACTGTAATCACATCGAGGTATAAATTACTGTAATCATGTCCGCTTAAATCTTTCCGTGATTATAATGCCATCGTTTCAGTGTCATGTTTCTAACAAGATATTAATTTCTTGTTGCAAGTAGTTTTTGAATGGGTATATCCATGTATCTTAAGGCCCATTGCTCTTGGGGGAGACAACTATCACTTTCAGTGGCAAATAAAAGAAAGGCTGCACAAAGGCAAGAGAAGTTACTGTAGGTGGATGTGTAAATAGAGTAACTGTGAGTCTGTACTCCCTCACTTCTGGAGTGCCAGGCCATCACTGCCCCTGTTTTGAAAACAGGTGTGATGATTGCACAGGGAAACTGGAATCCAAGGAAGCATCTAGTGACAACATTGACTTCTCCCAGATTAAAAGGAAATAGATGTGGGGAAGGGAAAAAAACCCAGCAGGGGAGATCTGGTGTGTATAACACACACAGAGCCCTGAGGCTGTGTGGTTACAAGAAGTGTTTTCTGCACTGCTGTGTGAGTGTCCTGGAATGTCCTGGGGCACTGCACACACTACACAGAGTTGCTCTGTAGAAAAGAATGTGCCCACACCACCATGGATGTGGAGTGTGACTCAAGAAAATCGTTATGACAGTGAGAAGGATGGCTGTTTTCTACAAATTTAAGGGTAAACTGTTATACTATTTAGCTCCTGTTTTCATCAAAAATAATGTGGACTTCTGTGAGTCAAAGCAAGGGAGAGGATTCTGTTTTGTAATGCTTTTCTGAGTGTCACTTTTCTCAGTATGAGAAAGGGAAAAGGAACTGTTTTTCACTTGAAGAGTAATCAAAGGAGGGTGTTCACAATTTACAGATGTTTGCTTTGTCAGGGACATTTCCCCAACTCTCTTGATTTTCTAAATTGGAAAGAAAANAGACTTCCAAACTTCTGATTAGCTTTTAGCCATCTCATTGCTTGATAGCAGTTTTGACCACCTATAATTTAAATAACTACTAAGAAATACATTGTCCAGTGAAATCTTTCCCTTCTTTCATCTTAATGACTGTGCCTGTTGATTGAGAAGAAATATGTAAATAATGTTACCAGGGAGGAGAGTTAATAGCTTTTAATGGCTTAGATTCTGTGAACAATCATGCCCATAAGGAACTCCTTACACAAGTAGTCCTGGTAAGCTCACCAAGAGTCTTCATGTGGTAAAATTACTCATACAAATAAGTGTATGAGAGCAAAATGTCAGTGTTCCTCTCCCACATTCCTCCTGCTCCTCCATGAAAGAAAGCCAGCACATGAAAATCAGAAGGCATTTTTAGTCTCCTATGTCCCAAATAAGGATTTAATCTAGACTAAACAACTGTTTTGGGTATTTGCTGTAACTAATATTGAAAATGTTTTGAATTTTTCTATTCAATTCCTAGCATTTAGGTCTTGATTTAAATCATCTGTAGTGTTCCTGCTTAGTGTGTTCACTTGGTATTTAATCTTTAGAATACCTTTTTATTGCAATTTAATAATCTCTACAGTTTAGCTTCATTTTACTTAAAATGCACTCATAACTCTAGAAAGGTTTTGGAATGAGTGTTTCATCAAATAGCTCAATCTTCTGTCCTGATAATAAGGTACCACATATTTGTTTAATTTTAAGTGCATATTCAAAGCATTTACAATCAGCTGTGTTATAGTGGTCAAGGACATACTGTCTGTAAGGAGCTGTCATTTTTGTTTGACATGAGGTTGCTTCAAAAGTCACAGTTGCCCCTGTAGGTACTGAACTTATCCAATCACACTTTTTATTTATTACAGTTACTGCATTCTTGGTACAGATGTTTCATGGATAAATGTTTTAGTTAACTGATAAAACAGCTATTTTTCTGAACTGGAGAATAAAACTGATCACAATAGACTTGTGAGTTTTTGGAAGCAGATATGCAAAATTCCCCGTGATGTTTTTTGGGAGGTTGATTGTTTTGGTTTGTTTGGGACTTTGTTTGTTTGGTGGTTTTTTGCTCTGCTGTATTATCCTTGATCCTAATGGTGTAATAATAACTAATTGCTATTAATTTAGGCTGATTGTGAGTCAACTCTGTATCTGCTGAGAAAGTAACCAACACACCCTCTAATTAGGTCTCTGCAGCACCTTCTCATACATAAGTGGGCAGGTGGATTCCTGCTTGTTTTCCTGTGGCAAACAACGCAACTGAGGGACCCATCTGAGTGACAGGTACTTACATTCATCTGGAATTTTTAATCACAGCCTAACACTTGTCAACTTCAAAGTATACACTGTTGGGAAATTACTGTCACATCCTGTGATGCAGTGCTTGTGTAAGGCTGCAAAGAAAACAGACTGGTGATTATTTGTTTTGTTCCATGGCTAAGGTTAACTGGACAGCTGCAAGGGGAGCCTTCAAGACACGCTGCTTTATCTGATTGGTCTCAGTCTTGATCTGGCACATGAAAGGAAATGTGAGGAAGTTTCCAGCAGGGATCATTTTGCAAGTCCAAAGATGAGGGTAAGGTCAAGTTCACATGTATTTTTGAAGTGTCTTGTTACAAACATCAACCAAAGTGCCACACAGGCATGAATTTAGTATAGCAGTGGTTTTCACCTTCAGGAGATTTCCATTGCTGGAGTATTTCTCATGTTCTGTTTATCAGCATCAGAAAGACCTACCACAGTCAAGCAAGAGCAGTTACGTTTTTTAAAGGTGACTCTTCCTTCTAGGGACCAAGCATATGGTGACTTTATCCAAGTTTGGATGTTTAAGGTGCACAGGTGTTGCCAACCTCTCATGGGGCTGCACAGTAACATTAGAATTTAATTAATGAGCATTCGTGTTACAGTAATTTAGCCCATAATGTTACTGTAAGTGCTTTTCTCCTGTAGGAAACTACCACTTCTTCCACACATTCAGAACTGGGGAGGATACTGCAGGGCTGAGAGGTGGGAAAATACAGTGCTTTTGGCTTTTTTTAATTTCCTTTTTTTTTTTTTTTAACAGTGTCTTTTATGGCTATTGTGATCAGTGTGTGAAACTTAAGACTTTTAGCCTGCAGGGTGGAAGGGGCTGTGTCTGCCCCAAGAGGCTCACCAGAAACATTTCCTGAGTTAGGAATGAGCATTGCCTTACAAAGCCAATCCTACAGACTGCCTTTCTTCTGGAGACTGTTCCAGTCTCAGTGCTGGCTCCTCAGTTTGTAAAATTTTCTCCTAATTCCACCAAGGTCTTGGTGAGATATCCTAATTACTTTTAAATTTCTTAAACATCTATGTAGTTATGCTGCAATTCTTTATGGGTTTATGTAATCAGCTTTTCATATGGTGGAATTGTTGGTTAGCTGCACATTTCAGTGAAACCACAATTTCAGATTTTGTTAGCTGTTGTAACGTGCAGTAAATTCTGCAGTTACAGGATGGAGCATATTGAGGGGGCCTGTACACTCTTCAGTTCAATCAGCTAAAATGCTATTTCGTTTATGCTGTGCATGAGGAACAGCTCTGCACACTTGTGACTGCTGTGTAAATATGATAGTTCTCAACATTTACCACAGAGAAGCAGAAGTTGTGAGGGTTCTTCTCTCCTTTTCTTTTTTTATTTTAGGTCTGCAGATGTCTTAATCTCAGGGTTTAAAAAGTTGTCATCCCCCAGACTAAAAATCCCTACCGTTAAATAAACTAGTCTTCTTTTTTGATGATGTTGGTATATATCTGTGTAATGAAATTATATGATTATAAATTACCTCTAGAATATCTTAATAGATGTCATGGAAATTATTCTACCACTCAAAATTTAAATATGTCATCCTTACATTGGGTAAAGGGGCATATTTCTGAATCTTTTGGGGACCTCTTTCAGAGAGGCAATTACTGTGGTACAAACTATAGTGTAATATTGAAATTGAGGTGAAGTGGATGATGTTTTGCTAGACAAGAATTGAAAAGATAGATCACTGATCTGTTAGAAATTAGTCATAATTTTATTTTATTGTAAATTCTCCAAAGTTTTAGTCTGTTTCAGATTTGGGGATGGGTGGGTGGTGGTGGTTCCTTTGTATTCCAAAAAGTTTCTTTTATAATCAAAAGGCACCATCCTGAGATGCTCTGGTCACTTGGATGGTTATTAGGGAGAGCTGTGCACAAGCTGGCACCAACTAACCCTTCAGTCCAAATCCCCACTGTGCTCTGAGAGGAGGATAATACAAAAAGGAGCATGTCATGTCCTCATGTCCTCTGTGCTGGCCCTAATAAGAGCTGGGACAATTTCATGAAGAACAATGATAGGTGTGTTCAGTTATCCTACAGCTGTTGGTACAGAAATTCCTTCCCTCCCCATTAGGAACAAAGTATGTTAAAAAGTTTGGTGTTAGGGCAATTTTTATCACTTCCTTTAGGAGTTCCTTTATTTACAAATTCTCACCATCTCAAAGCACTTCTCTGCTTTTCTGTGCTGTTTTCATCATTTTTCCTTAATACCATGAACTCATGTTTAATTTCATGTAGTGCTTTCTCCCAGGGAGAGATGAACTTCATACAAATTTATCCTGATCAATCTGTGTTCAATCTGTTATTGGCTTGATCAGATAGAAATGGATGATATCAGTGAAGCTGGCACATTGCTGCTAACCTTTCCTGATGGTATATTCAATACTTGAAAATACCAAAGGCCTAAATTTAAAGGAAGATCTATAAAATCACCATCCCCTTTCCAAGAGAAAAATAATACATATCTCTCTAAAAGTCTTAGTTTGAAATCATGTTTTTCTGCTGTTTGTTCCTTATTCCTATTTAATGCCTAGGGTATGACACAGTCCCTCAAAGTAGACCCCTAGCTTTCAACTTTTCCTTATTATTTTGCAGGGTTTGTGAATAAAAGAAATGAGCATTTGCCTTTCAGTGGACCTATCCTTCCTTTCCAAGGCAGTGTCTTTTATTATTGACTTGAAAAGAGTAAATCAATCCCACTAAGATGGCACCCTTTTTATCCTAATGATTTTTTTCAATTGCTTTGTTTCTTATTCCACATCTGCATTACTGTAACTTTGGTCTTTTCCCTTTTAAGAATAATTTATGTCTTTTTACCTTCCAGCTTTATTAAGGCATTATTGATTTTTCACCTTTGTGAATGTCTGCCCTCGAAGTTTAAATGTTTGTAATAAACACACACTTTTGCTGCCATCATTTGCAAGTATGGCCATAAATTGCCTACTTCAGTTCAAATTCAGCTCCCAGTTCTCTGAAGGTACTATCAAGAATCCTTCTCTGCAGGCCAGCCTTACACCAGAGGGACAGGGAGACCTATTTCAAAATTTTAAGAACTGCATCAGTATAGTTTTGGTTGTAGTCAGGAATATATCCTCCTTAAGTGTTCCTTTTTCTTGGCTAATGGAAATACTTTGGATATTCCTGATAGCCTATGCCCCCTGCAATGTCTCTGCTAAAATACCCAGACATTCGAAGACAATGGTGCCAAAGTCCTGAATCTTACCAGCAGTAAACTTCTGGTGATGTTACAGTTCTCTGTGGGAGATCATACCCTTAATCCTCAGAATCAGACTCTGCGGTCATGACTGTGGCTGTGCATGTAAAGAATCACTTGCCCAGTAACACAGTACATTTTGGTGATGTGCACTTGTGATCTGACTAATTCTGAGATGGGAGTAACGGCAACAAGGAGAATCCAGCTCTTATTTTGGTCCTTAGATAAAATTGGCATGGATTCTGTAAGCACAGGATGGACTATATGGAAGACGGTATTGTTTGTGTTTAGCTGATAATCTGCATTTTGAACTTCATTGAACTGGTTTGAATTTGAAATGCAAAGACACAACCAAAAGGAGATTTTTTTTAGAGAGAAGTGATAACCAGTCTGTGATATTTGTGGAGAAAACTTGAGTGGTGTTATGAGTCAATTTTAATGAGTTAAAGTTCTGTCAAGGTCTTCCATGTTGAAAACATTTATATTTTAGGAATTCTGCATATTCTGTTGTTAATTTGTGATTGATATGCTACATACACAGGCATTTTTACCCGGTGAACAACATTGTCTTGGGCTGTTTGGCAAAGCCTATTTGTGTGGCAGGTACAGCAGCTTTACCTCACTGTGATTCAGCCTTTTCATTCCTTTCCTCTCCAGTTCACGTGGATTCCTCCTGTGCTGGTATTTGTGCTACAGAGGTGTATCTGTTTCTAAGGTTTGAGGAGACTACTGTTAGCACCTTCTCACCAGAACAGAGGAGATACTTGTCTGAGTCGAGAAGGTGATCTAAAAGCTGCAGAATAAGATTTCAAAGTCTTGGTCTAAGGGAGTGGCTAGAGTGGTATCAAGTTATCTTAGAAGATTCGGATCTAGTTACAAAAGGTCAGGCTCCACTCAAACATGTTGGAAAACTGCATATTAATAAGATTTTCTAGGGTCAGTCTGTGGGAAGGTGCTGTAATATGCAGGCTGGTGACAAAGGCTGCTTCAGAAACCCAGATGTTTTGTTCTTTGATTTTTTTAATTACAATTTTTTTGATTTTTCTTTTGCATTCTACACAGTGTATTAATTCCTTTGTTGAAATTACTTCCTGATTTACACATAAATGTGCCAGTCCCCTTCGGTTCCTGTCTATCTCAGAAGCAGCATAAGGAATTCAGGAATTCCTCACTTACTTTTCAGTAAAAAGACAGTAATGACTATTTTTTAAATAGAAAATGAACTCGGGCTAGAGATCCTGCAGTTTGAAAGGCAACATTTAGAAAATCAAAGTCTGATGGCCTCTTGTACCCATAATTTCTTGCTATAAAATGTAATATTGTTTATATGTATACATATTGCAAGTTAACAATAGGAAATGCTAATACAATCTATACTGAATAGTCATGTAGATTATTCAGGTATTTTAGTGTACAGAATTCAGTAACTCTTACAATTTGACATAATTGGCAGAAAAACTTGTTAGGATGCAACTTTCCTAGTAAATTAATCCTTTGATATTTCAATATATGATACAATTACTGGCATTAGGAAGGGTAAAATGCAGTGATCTTTTGTTGGTTGCAGGATAGGCTGATATCTGGGCTCTGAAGACCACTACACATACATCTCTATCCTCCTGTTTTTACAAATTGTGTTTCCCAACGTTGGTGCTTTTTCATTTTAATAAGATGTATTTTTAAACAGCAATTGTGTTAGAGGTTCTCCTTTATAGGGTTCTTTCTTCTCTGAAAGGGTTTTCTGGCCCCTGATTCCTCCATGTCCTGGAAGTTTAAAGTTAAGACTCCCATTAGGCTGATTTGGGTGGATATGGACTTTCAGGAGGGCCACTGGAATGTGTTTGCTGTGCAGCAGTAAGAGAGGGACACAAAGGGTAGAAAGGTGTTACAGACACCCTACTTATCTTCCTCCTCTAAGCCAGTAAGTACACCTTCAGCAGCCTTGCATGGACTGACTTCTCTGTGGGGTAAGGATGAATCTTGGGGCCGACCAATCTTTTTGGCAACAACATAAATTAATTCACTATATGGTTTTCTAGGTCTTTGTTTAATCTCTAGAGGAAGATGGAGGCAATCCATGCATGAAAAAAATCTACCAAGGGATATTTAACAAAAAAGACATCATCTGATTTGATGTCCCTGAGCTAGAAATTGCTGGGAATTGGGAGAAGACACCTGTGAAAGTGTTATCTTCTGTTACAGTCTTCTGCATTTAGTTTTTGTCACAAAAGACAATTTGGCTTAACCTAGTATAGCTGTCCTTATGTCTTGCTCTTGGATTTATATGGATTCATTGATAGTGGATATTTACATGCCCATTTTACCTACTATGTGGTACAATTCTTCCTAAATTCTCTTTAGAGCCAAAGGGGAGCAAAATATTCTCACAGAAAGTGTTTCAGATGAAAAAAAGAAATCTAGCTTGAGTTCTCTTTCTGCAGGTAATCCTCTATCCACTGACAGCAGAGGGAGATGAAACAGCTGAGTTGGCTGATATGGACTGCATAGTGTTGAGTGGCTCCCCCCACCACCACTCAATGTCCCCCCTCAACAGAAGGTGCACCATTTGTGGCAGGTTCTGGGTAAGGAAACTTTGTGTTGTGCTGTTCCAAAGTATCACATCAGATTTAAAAGCAAATAGCAATCATAATGCAATTATTCTCTTATAGCTGCAAGGAGAGCTGGACACAATGGGGCCTTTTGTTGAGGGTGTGTGCCTTTTTATCACTGCTAAGCTGCAGTGTAGAATTCGCTGTATCTCCCGAGCCCCAGGGGGCATCTCTTGACCCGCTGCTCCGCAGGGAGGACAGGGCAGCTCAGCGTCTCTGAGCAGCGCTGTCAGTCTGGTGCTGTGTTTGCTGCCAGCACAGCTGCAGCACAGAGCCCAGCAGGGGAACAACAGGCATCCCACCCATGCAGGGCGGGGCGGAGGCTGCGGTAGGTGGGCTGAGGCACCACACTTCGGGGGTTCAGATGGAAATGTTTGTGACTGAACATGCACCTCTGAGCTGTGATGGAGCTGCCATAGGTCCTGGTCCCACGAGCCTCCAGCTCTGCCTGTGTTTTCTCACTTTATGTGAGAGAAGCAGCAGAATAATAAAAGTCTCTTTCTGACACATTTCACTGGGTTTCTTCCCCCTCTCTTTGTCTGGGATTATGCTGAATGTAGCTTACACCCTAGTGCCCTCTTCTGCTCTTGAAATGGGTGTCAGTTCTCAGCACACCTGTGCCAGCAGCTCCCGCTCAGCAGCCGATTGTTCGAAGTTAGGTGAGCGTTTGGGGACTCGGATACTTTAATTGGAAATCAGCTTTAAAGCTTCCAACGTTTATTCTGATCAGAAACAGGAGCTTAGGCAAAGTTAGCCTTTCCAATTTAAAAATAACATTTTTTTTCTCCCCTGGCAGAAGTCGTAGGCTTGATCTGAAGTCCACAGAAGCAAAAGGATAAACTCTTATAAGCTTTGGCCCAGCCCTTCATGCAGCACGTTCTCTGGCCAGTAGAGTCACTTAGGCTGAAAGAGGCATTCTATTACAAGATCTTCAAGGGACAAAGACTAATTAAGGATAATCTTGTAAAAAATGTTACTTTTTTTAGGACATATTTAATGTGGGAAATACTGGTAAGTGGTAACTGTACAATTCCTTACTTTTGGGAGGCTTTTCAATGCTAGTAAACTAAATTTAGTTTATGTGTCTGTATATCTAGACAGACACATGTAATTGCATATTAGATATATCTCTTACACTCAGATAGCTGCAGACTGTATGAATTAGTTCATTCATCATTTCCAGGCTGCCACCTCTGGGATGGAAGGCAGCAGCTGGCAGGGACCAAACAGCAGTGCTGCACAGCAACCTCACTCAGGAACTCTGCATCCAGTTTGCATTGTCGGGTGGTTCCATGCAGGGGGAACTAGAAACCTCTTCTTTATAGAAATGCCTATTTGTTTTCTAAAATCATCTTAAAAGCCTATTTTTTGCCGATCACCATTGAAAAAAATTCTAATAAAATGTTTGCCCTTAAGGAACACGATATAGCCAAACTATGCTAAATATTGATAAATCTTACAACACTAAATTTACTACAAAATAAGGTTATGAATTAATTTTCACAGTCCTGACTGTGGCTGTTTGCTTATGTTTTAAGCAGCTAATATTCTGCAAAGAGTTGTGCTGCTGCAAATATTCTCTACTGACCAAACTATTTGTTGATAATTTTAGATGGGAATTGTTGAGAGACTGATGGGCAGATTAGCACTAAAGGCCTCTGTAGCAAGAGGTTTAACAACGCATTAAGCAACAAAAGGAATATTTATAGCACGTTGCTGGAATATGAGTTTTTCAGCTCTCTATTGCCATCTTGAGTCTCTGATTGCCTTCAACAGAAAAACCAGACTGGGGCGTAACACTGAGAGAGACAAAGGGAAAATAGATTTCCAGTCCTGATGACCAGAGCCCTCTCCAGTCAAAAGACGTAAGCCATCAATATAACAGAAACAGTATTATTTACTTTAATTGAGGTTATACACATTGTGACACAGTAGAGGAGGAGTTGAAGTGAAATGCCGGGGCAGTGTGGTGTTTGGTCAAATCTGTCGTAAGAGGTTGCAGAATGAGGTTCTTGGGAAGCAGCTGAGCTTAGTGCCGATGGGGAATTCTTGGATATGTGGATCACATGGACACCTCTGGCAGTGGCTGTCAGAGGAGTTAGGAAGAGCTGAGAGTGGATTTGCAGGGGGATAGAAGAATTCTGAAAGGATTATCTTTCCTCTTATGCAGATGTTTTGATACTGTTCTCTTTGTCCAGTAATTGCCCTTCACAGATTGTTCACCTTCCTCTGAAAATCAGTAAGACAGGAACTGCAATACCTGTTTTGTTCTCTCATGCTAGCTACAGACTAAAGAAAAGCCATGGATTTCTAAGTCCTATGGGATACGTCATATAAAAAGTAGAAGCCTGTGGCCTTTCCTATGTGGGCATTTCTCTAACACCTCCTGCTTTCTATCTTGTAATGTTCAGACTTCTTTTTATAGCTTTATAACTTTTAGAAATCTTTTATTATTATTGTTATTACTCCCTCCCATTGCCTTATTTCACACTTGGTGACAGTGTTTTCAGACAGTGTTCAGAACTCAGTATTTTATGAGTAATAAGTGTCCTAGGCAGCAGGAATACAATTGTGAGATCATTTTTACTAATTGAATACTTGGTGGGGGATCTCTTTCCCTCTGCTGAGTGCTTGACATATACTAAAAATAAGTTGCTGGCACTTCATTCTAATGAAATCTACTGTCCATAGCCCATTTTAAAATCTTGAGTGTATTTGGGCATCATATTAGCAATCCCAAGTGCTCTCTTCTTCCAAACAGAGGATATTGTTTTAAGGTGCCATTTGCACTCCTTCCTAATAAATCTCACACCGACAGTGTAAACTGTGCTAGCACAGGGTTAAATTAAACCCTGATGAGCTGGATTTTCCATCCTTTCTGCTGCTGCTCTACTGCAGCAAATACTGATCTCTTCTCTTGTCTTGTTGACCTGTGAGTTTCTGCAGCATGTGCCAAGCTGGTACAACCAGCTTGCAGACCCTCCTGCCTGGTGCAGGGAATATGCTGGGGTGTGATAAAGAGGTGCCATTCCTTAATGCCCAAATACAAGTAAAACTATAAAGTTGTCAGGCCCCTACACTGTTACTCTGTAGAATAACTGGCACAAAAGGAAACTGTATGTTTTGTTCTTGCTGCAGCTGAAAAAATAGATATCTCCTCAGTCCTCTGGTTTTGTACTCATTTCAGTATTGCATTGCCTTCCTAGAATTTGGGTGGTTTGTCACTTACTGGTGATGTACCAACCTTAGCATTTCTTCAAAAGAATGGCCTCATTTACTGGGTTATGCCTTCTGTACTCTGCTGGCAATGGCCTTCCAGAGAGGTACTTGGGCACACCCATCCCAGACTCTCAGAATTCATACAGCTGATTGTTTTTAATAACATTCTTGGAATAAACTCTGGATGGTGTGTTTTTATTTATATTGATGTCATCACACTGCTGCAGTTCTGCCTTCAATACTCCTTTTTATGTATTTCCTGCAAGTGCCACATTAAATGATCATGGGATTTTGGAAAAGCAACAGGAAATTATATAATGGTGCCCACAAGTCTGTGTATTGACTTTTCCATAGACTTGCTAGTCTGAGCCTAAAAATTGTTGGTAAAACAAAGATATTTGATCTCATTTTCTATTCTTGAACCTTGTTAGTGTCTGAGAACCCTTTTGCTGTTTTGCTGTATAAAAAAAAAAAAAAAAGATAAAAAGCAAACAGTTATAGAGATTATTGTTGATTTGATTATAAGGATATTTGTTTAATTTAGTTGCTTTACATGCCTAAGTAACTATTAACTGGATTTCATATGGACACACTGTGTTATCTTCAAGTAAGTTACAGCTTGCACTGAGATGAGCAAAAATGTCTATATAGAATTGTAGCTCTGGTACAAAAATTGTAGGACATGGAATAAATAATTGCCTTTCAAGTCCACCTCAGTACAGTCAAGCCATAAAGCATAACCTATAAAAGTGGAGGAAAGCTACAGGGAAAACTGCTGTCTCTGGTGTTGTTCCCCAGTAACCTTCCAGGGGTCATGAGCTGTGGAGGGCAAGGCAAAGTTTCTGTGGAAAATTATGGAAAGCTTGGAGTCAACATCACAGAAACAGGAATAGCTGAAAGGCCTGTGCTTTTGGTCCTGTCTAAGGGGATCCCAAAGTGCTTCTTGGAATATTTTGAATATTTATAGCTGAGAATTCAAAATCCTTATGTGTGTTGGCCTGAAAATAGTTTTGCTTTAGAAGACATGATGGTTCTGGTTTATTGTGGTGATTTTGCCAAACAACATTCCCCTTTTATGGGTCCGGTTTTCATCTGAGGGATCTAGGGGTATCCCCCAGATGCTAGACATAAACAACCTATTACATTGTTTGGAGCCTTTAAACCTCACCTGGATAATTCCTTCAGTAAATTCCCTTCTTGTCTGGGATAGTTAATCAATTCCTCAGCCAAGATAGGTTTTCCCCACATTCCTTTAAAAGCTTCATCACTGTTTAGGTCCCAATATGTCCCAGGTCCAGCAGAGTGCCAGGGTGGTGACACTGCCTGGCAAAGGGTTGTCTCCTCACTCGTGCCGGGCTGCACCACCGGCTTGCCCGGAGCCCTGGGTGATGCTCCTGCCTTGTGCAGTCCCATGGGGGCTACTGAGCAAGGTACAAATGCAGTCTTAAACTGAATGTAAAAAACCCAAGGGAAAGGAAAGAGCAGTCTGCCTGCTTCAAAATCCAAGGGTGGGACCCAGCACTTGGCCTTGTTGAACCTCACACCACTGGATTTGGCCCATCTATCCAGCCTGTCCAGGTCCCTCTGCAGAGCCCTTCTGCCTTCCAGCAGATTGACACTCCCCCTCAACTTGGTGTCATCTGAAAAGTTACTAATGGTAGACTTGATCCCCTCATCTAAATCATCAATAAAGATATTAAACAGGAATGGGAACGGCAGTAGTGAATGAAGCCTTTCACTGTGTTAAAATAACTCTGGTAACCAGGAACAGCCTAATCTTAACAGGGTGAGGTCAAAAAGTGCTGTTTTAGCCTGAAGCAGAGTGCTTGACTCAAGCAGTAGATGAAATTAATCTCTCCTGATCTCTCCATTGCAACTGCTGGATGGCTTCCAAGGCTCAGGCAGCCCTGTGTAGCATTAGCTTGAGTACTTCAGGATTCGTGTGGCCTGCAAAAAGACATATTATAAATGCTGCTTCAGTTCTTTATTCACAGTGCAGGCAGCTCTGCAGCCAGCAGAGCACAGGACGTGGCGGCAGATCTCGGCGGCTGCATTTACTGAGCCTTTCCATAGGACTCAAACCAACTGCAGCTGCCCTGGTCATAACTCATCAGTCCCAGATTTTACCCCCTAGAACAGAGATGCTGGCAGTTGTCCTAAATCATTAAGCACTTACATGATAATTAAAAAAAAAAAAAAAAAAGACACTTGGGATGTTACTACTGAGAACATTTTGACTCCATGGGCACGAGATTCTCACACCCACTGTGATTATTGAGTTTCCTACTTCATAATTAATTGAAATCAGAGATGGATTTGTATTTTCCGAGACCAGCCCCTCTTCACAATTTATTTTGTTAAGTCAGACAACATACAATACAAATTCTGAAAAAAAAATTACTCAATGTAGTAATATACTGAACAGAAAGTTTACTGAAAAACAATTAATTTCCCCCCACTATATTACTCTCCTACACAAGCTGTCTGCTTTCTACTGCTTGGATGTTTACACTGTTTGGAGAGTCTGCAAGTTAAAAAGTACTGGAAACCTCTGGAGTATTTCCTCTTTAGTTTTTCACTGAAATCTTTTCCCAAAGTAGATTTTTGTAGCCATGTTATGCTACTACAAAAAAGATTTGATTTGACTGGGGAGGTAAATGAAACTGATGTGTTTTGTCATGATTGAGGATGAAGAAAAATTAAGCTTCTTTCCATTGCAAATACTTACATGTTGGGTGGTGCAAAAATTTGCCTTGAGGTAAGTGTTTACAGTTGAAACACTGACCCTTTTTAAGTAGTCATACTATTCTGAGTGTTGTTGCTAAGGCCTAGTTACTCTGTCTTCTTTGTTTTCTGACAGGCTCTATGATGAGACACCAGGTAATACACTTTCAGAGCACGAACCATCATCCCATTTTATTGCTTTAATCAGTGTGAAAGGAATGATTTCACTCACTATCCAATTACATTCCTGAGTGTGCTCATTTTAATAGGCTCAGTATTTCCCTAATTTATCTGCTAATCATCAGAAACACACTTGGCCTCAGCTCAGAGACTGCTGTGCCCTACGTTTCAAGCTGGGATTAACACAGTTCTGAGAAATCCAAAGCAAGTCTGTGTGATGGAATTAGAGTATTTTGCACACAGGTGACAACAAGTAGGGCTGAAGGTTTGTGTGTTGAGGGCTGTGTTTGCTCATCTCCACAGGCACCCACAAAGGTCAGGATTTTCGCTGGTTGATCCAACTTCCTTAGCTGGGTTTAATTACCAGAAAAAGAAGTGCACACAGTGACAGAAAAGTCAGTTTATCATGTGATTAAATTAGCCTTGCACTGTTTTAGAGAGATGTTTCTGAACTGTGTGAATATTTGTATGTACTTTGACTGTAGTGACTGTACTGTAAACAGATCCATGCATCTTCTCTGGAATGAAATACGATTTTCAGAAAAACTTATCTCCTGGTAGGAGTCTGGCAAAGGTAAGATTAACTTTTGTAGCATTATCACAAACTTGTTCAACACAAATCTGCAAATTGAATTTATAAATCAGGGATTAGTTTTGTCAGGATGCTTTCCCACACCAAATTAAATGCCTTAAAAACATTGTTCATCTTACTTATCAAACAGAAAATACTTGTTATTTATTTATGGAATTATGGATATTATTGATTTCTACAGTGTTATCTATACAACTAAATGCTTATTAGAAATAAGCTAAGCTTGAGCAGTGAAATTAAAGGGATTTTTTTTTAGATGTCTGAGATTTGGTCAAGTTTTAATTTGGACCTGCCATGAAGATGGTATCAAGAAAAACGTTTCTAATAAGGCTCAGAGTATACTGCTAAATAAGAACTTGTCCCAGAAGTAATCTGTTTTAAAATATGATTTGGTGATTTCATAAAACCTTAAGTCTTTATTTCCCCACAAATGGCAGCACTTGGACATGATATAGTGTTCTGTTTCCTGTTGGTTATAATTAGATCAAGAAAACCAAGATTCCCAGACCTCCCCGGAAATAGGCTTATTCCCAAAAAGAAAAACTGAGAACAGGAGTTATAAATGTTCTCAAAATCAAACTCCTACTCTGCAAGATAAATAAAAATAGTTCAGTTTTCTGCAGTAGTTTGAGTAGAGGTAGATAACTTGTATAATAACTGGAGTAATGAAGAAATAATAAAGAAATAACTAAAAGTCATCCCACAGGCAGTGGAATATTTTGTTACAGCTGCAATATTTAGCAAAGTACATATAGACAAAACAATTTTGACATCCCTCCAGAACACCTCTGAGAGAAATTATATAATTTTAGCAGAACTCCTTTAATTGAGATTAGATGTCTGGTTTGATCCTCTCTTGGAGAACCACATTGTCATGTTGCAGGATGATACACTTGTTGCTTTTAGCTTTTTATGTTTCTCATTCTCCAGTGAGAGTTGATTGACAAACAGCACATGTCATGTGCCTCACTCTCACCCTGCAATCAGAAGGTTGGGGTTAAAAGTGAGAGGAGAAAATGAGAGCACAGGAAATTGGGCATCATCAGAAATCTCTATGTAGAACGAAGTGCTGAATGGCGCATTCAGGCAAGCCACCTTAATTATAAATTATATGTGGTAAACTGCAAGATAAAAGTATTTTAGAAACTAAATCCATCCCATATTGGTATGTTGCATTATCCTGATGTGACCCTGGGCAGCCAAATGTTCCTGCAGTCTGTCCTTGGCTCCTTTTGCATTATGCAGGTTCTGAAGCCAAATTTGCAAAGTTAAACATCTGAGCTTTAAATAAAGATTCCCAAAGCCTACTGTGCTTTCCTGGTTCTAAGAGTCCCTTCACAGTATGGCCTCAATTCAACTAAGTACTTAATATGTACTTAAATCCCACTTAAATCAATGGGATTTAAACATTTGCTTAAATGCTTTGCTAAATCATGGCCTATTAAATTGTCTACATTGGAGATCAAACTCTAATTTATATTGCTGTGATTTCTTCTTCTGGTGTTATATTTGAGACCCCAAACTACATTTCAGTATAGTCTTGCTTGACTGAAGCTTGAACTGTTTAAAGTGTGCAAGAAATAGGTTTTATTTATTTCTATCACCAGCTATTGTAAACTTTTGTTCCTGATAAAGTCAAGTCAAATTAGCCCAGTTAAAAGTCTGAATGTTTCTCACACACCATCATTTTGAAGATGAGTAATATGAAATTTTCCTTTTTCAGTAACAATTGCAACCCCTGGTAAATGTGGGAACAAGCAGTTTTTTACAGAATGTAGACACATGAAAATATTTGAGGAGGAAGAGAGAAGGTTTTTATTCTTTTACTGATTTGTTGGCAATCTCTTCTTGACTATTTTTTTTCCCACAAATGCAACTAGGATTGACAAGAAAAACAGCCTTTTGTAGCTGAGGAGGCAGCAAGAAAAGAAGTTGCCAAAAGAGTCATCAAGACTCTCCAAGTAATTTGATGTGTAGAGAAAATATGTCAAAAATATTGCAACTGTATATACTATAAATTTTTTAGAAGAGAGTCAGATCTCCTGCTATGCTTGGGATGCCCAAAGAGATTATTCTGGCCTTATCACTGATTTTTTGGAAAAGAGTGAGCATGAATGGTGGGAAAGTGAGGACACTTCTTGACTTCTCTCATAATGCAAGCTCTCTGCTTGTAGTGGAAATCAGCCAAAAACACAACTCATGTGCCAAGAAAGCCCAAACGAAGAGATGAGTGGAAAATACCAGATGCTTAAATTTGTCTTGGATTTTCTCAAAGCTGCTAATCCTGTTCTTTTGCTTAATTAGCCAAATAAGGGGTGGACTGTGCTTCTCTTTCACCTCCAGATATTTCCTGGGGCTATGGCACTGCTGTCCATGTCAGAGGGAGAGATGTTGGTTTCTCAAACAACATTAAGAAGATAACTGCTGTAGGGCACATCCCAAACTCCTCACCCACAACACAGCCAGGCGACCTGAGTTGCCTCAAGATTTGGATTCCTGAGACAGCTTGTTTTCTGGAAGTTAGTTTATGTTTCTATCCTGAGAGGGAATTGCTCTCAATGTGTACATTTTCCCAACTAGTCAAGAATTATTTTCAGTCACAGCATTGTCTTTTGCTCACTGCTTAGTTTCCTTTTAATCAGCGAAGTTTTTCTCAAGAGGTCTTGGTGTTTTGTCTATAACCTCAGGGGTATGGATGGACAAATAAGTCTATCCCTTTTGAACATCAAATGACCTTTCCATAAGGGATGATTTTCATGGGTATATCTAAGTGTTCTGCAGTGGTTTTGTGCCTCCTGGAAGGTGAGAGTTAGTGAAACATGCATTGAGGTTGTTCAAAAACATGAAATCATGAGACCATGTAGAAGGGCAATTGAATTGAAGTAAAGGTTGAGCCGCTCAGCTGAGGAAAACTGCATGACACCAATCAGCTGTAGGATCTTCAGAGTACAAAAGCAGAGTCTGGAGAGGAGAAAGTGGGATCAACAACATCACTGATATTTATAGTGTACTTGTTCTTTATGTCACTTGTTTTGCTACATAATTAGAAAGCCTACAGCACTTGATTAGTCTGCTGAGTACATCTGATATGGCCTTTTCAGATACCAGTTTTAAGTGATGTGAAAGCATACAATATCATAGTAATTTTAATATTATGTTAGTTTCCATAATTTTATAATATATGCATATATTAATATTCATGTATCACAGAAAAATTAAAATCATGCAGCATAGGTTGTGATTTTAAAACAAATGGATATAAAAGTAATGTTTCTATTCAGAATAGAGTTTAATAATATTTTAATATTAATATTTAAAATTCTTGTGCCATCATATATATATGAAGTGTTTCTTAGCAGGATTTTTTTAACGTCTACAGTGAACCATTTCAGGATTCCTGTGAAAGGGGAAAAAATAGTAATTTACTGAGCAGGGGAGGTAACTCTTGTCTGACACTTCATCTAATGATGCGATTTCTTCATCTTTGTTCATTGAGGAATCTTTCTTTTACAGATTCCTTTGTTCCCAAGCCTAGATAAAAATTATCACTACTTTTGGAAATCTTAGACTGCTGCAGTTCACTTTGTTCACCTCGAAGGCTGATTTGTGAACTCTACATGAAAGTGTTACATGTTTTCATGTTTGGGGTTTTTTTAAGATGTAAAGTTTCCCTAAATATTTACTACTATCCACTCTTTTCTCACAACTAAGAGGTATAGATATAAAAAAGACACCCCCTCCCATTTGCACACACTTTATCACATATTGAATTAAATTAGAAAGGAAAATGGAAGACAAATTAAATTGCAATTATGTTACTTTCTTCAAGTGATCATAATTTGATTTAATTTCTAATAAAATATTAACTTTTCTTGGGGAGAAATTCCATTAATGGAACGGTTTCCCAGGGAAACAGAAGCAAAGTGATTAACTGTCATTTCTGCTTCAGTAATGAGAACTTTCTAAAAGAATTAGTTTGCCTGGTTTCACATTTGTCTTTTGTGTATTTATGCACAGGCCTAGAACCTCAACCTAGACATGGTATATTATGGACCTTGTTTTGGGGTCTCAACTCTTAATTTTCACACTTGTAAGAGGTTGTGAATTGCAAGCAGGCTACAAGAGAATCTCCTTCAGATTCTATAATAAGAAATAGGGAAAAATCATACATGTCGAATTTCAGTGACACAATGACTGCAAGTATTTTAAAGAAACAAATGTGAAATGTGTCCATATGCAAGTTCTCATGGAAAGGTTCAGAGTTTCAAAATTAGATAATTTTAATGTAGTCTTATGGTTGGTTTTTTGGTTAGAAAATTGAACTCCAGAAACATCCCCCTGGCTAAATGAGGCATTTGCAATGCTGAAATTAATCAATCAACTCTTCAATAAGAGCCAAGCCTCAAATCCACAAGCATGAAAAAAACAGCTAGTAATGGCTATATAAATTGATTTCAGAAGGTTAAATGTGCACATTCAGAGCTCAGAACAGTGTCTTTGTGGCCTTATCCAAATATAATATCTGTGTGACTTACATTACTTTGCATATACTGTAATAATGGAAATTAAGGGACTGGGTTTAGATGAGGCCATGAAGTTTGATTCATATTTGAAATGTAGAACAGGCCTGTTTTTTACTCCTGATGAACAAGGTCCATGGAAATAAGATACTGAATCATTTTGTTCCCCCCTGAGGCAGAAAAAAAGGATATAGAAAATCAAAGGTACTAAATATATGTGTGAGGGTGGATTTATTCTCTTTTTTTGGGGGGATGATGGTTGAGCACATTTAAAGGATAAAATACTGTTGTTTTTGTTAGACCTAGTTGAAAATCAAAGCTGGCAACAGCAACAGTAGTTGGCTTCCATGTTGAGGTTGTGCCTGAAGCCAGCAGTGATACTTTGCCTAAACCTTAGAAAAATCACTCTGAAAAATGGGTCCATGGCAAGAAGGGGATGTAAATCTGTAAGTAATCACACCTGAAACCTGACTGGGTAGAAACAGGTAGGCTTTGGTTTACTGCTAAACCAAAAGTTTGCTTCAATATAGGCATACATAGTGGATTTGAACAAGTGTAACAATTCTGCATGGCAGAGAATCTGATAAAGAGTCAGATTTCAACCAAGAGTGGGACAGAGATGGATTTTGGAGAAGTTTTATGTGGGTTTTCTCTGTGGGACTTTCCAAACTAAGGCTGCTATTAGATATAGATTGAAAAAGGGATTCTGGGCTGTGTGACATTTAATATCTGTTACAGAAGATGTTCTCAGGCTAAAATCAATGTTATGCCCTTCAGACCTCAGAAAATTACAGTTATGAAAGGGGCATGTAGATCTCCCTGGACTAAAGTTTTTATGTAACCCATGCTAAAACTGTTTCAGACACATGAAGTAGAACTTGGATTCCAGCTGTTCACATTCAAGCAGAGTGAGCAGGAGTCCTTGGCTTAGACTGTTGTTTAGGTGGTATTGATCTCTCTTGTCAGGCCAAGCTTTCCAGGACTAGGTGACTGACTGAGCTTTTCATACTCAAGCTTGTGCTTAGAATTATATGTACCTGTTCCTTGGCTGAATTAGAGCTTGAGACCCACAACTGGTGTCAAGCTAAGACATGGAATAGGCAATTATCAAAAATCCAAAATTAAAAGGAATGGGTGCTGTGGTGACCAGTCACTGCAATCAGTGAATGGCAGCCAAACATGGGAACAATGAGAGGTTTGAGTATCAGTGCAATCAACACTAAAAGCTTAATTACAGATGACAGAAATTAGTGATTTTATAAGATTAATTATATATATTTCAATATATTAAAAAAAAAAAAAAAACCTGAAGCTGATGACTTGAATCATATGCAGCATTTAACCAAAACTTGAATGCAAAAGAGGAATCAGGAAGCAAAAAAAATTTAATAATTAAAAATAGGATAATTAATTTTTTATTTATTTTTTTAATCCGTTTACATGAGACTTTGGCAAAGGATTTGCGTTTTTGCTAGAAGTGACGTTTTGGGGTGGCCATGTGCACTTTGAGGTGCTTTGAGCCCTTCCTGCGCCGCAGAGCCGCCGCAGCCTCTGCAGCCCCCGCGCGGGGACTCTGCCGGCAGCAGCGCAACAGCCTCGCTGCTCCAGCTTCCCCTCCAGCCTTTGCTTCCTTGGGGGAAGAGTAAGCAGAGTCCTACGGCATGTCAGTGAGTCGTGACTGTAAATAGTGCTCGGAAATTTCTCATTTACATTCAAATACTGGGCTTTCCCTTCCTAAGCCTGGGGCCCTGGCTGCAAAGCAGCTGAAGGTCCCTTTGATGCTGAAGCTGCATCTGTAGTGTTATGGCAGAGACTTCCCAAAGGAGCCTTGTAAGGGTTGTCCATGTTGGACAGCATTGCCAATAGGCTGTGAGGCTGAACAGTCTATTTCTGTTTTTTCCTCCCCTCAACTAAGATGTCTTCTGTTTTCCTGTTCTCTCTGATTATACCCTTTCTCTTCCCATCCTGCCAACTTAACCTGCCAAATTCAGCTTGGGGATGGTATTTCCTTTTTCATAACTGTTTTACTGTCTTCCTCTTTATGTCTTCTTGGCAGGTTTTTGCTCTGCAAATCAGTGAAAGAAAGGATGCTCACTTCACTGGAAATAGCAATCATTTTCCTGAGGGTTCTGTGTATTTAGTTTACAGGAAGGCAGAGACCAAGCAAGATGCCCTCAGAAACTTAGTTGTTTTGACAGGATCAAGCGATGGAGGTTCAGGCCACTCACTTTATGAAATGTTCTCTAAGGATTATTAAAGCCTTTTGACTATACTTCCCTCTGTGTCCCACTGCCAGCATTGAGGGACGTTATGTATTCCAGTCAAAAGTTCCCTTTCTGCTTCTACTGTTTTGCTGGCAGTTTGGGACAGAAAGGTATTACAGGTTGTTAACCCAGCTGCATAGAAATATGCACATCACAATGAATATAATTTTTCTTTTAATTCCTTATGGCATGTTCCTGCAGATCCCTAGCAAGCTGGCCTGTCATCTCCATCCCCAGGTCATCTGGCCATGTTTAACTTGACAATGGGAGGATTCCTGTCCCCAAGTTTGTCTCCTAGTGACCTTGTTTCCTTGGTATAATGATCAGAGTAGAAGTCTTTTCTTGATGATAATCTGTGATGATTTGTTCTAAATATACATGTATTTTATCATGAGTAAATTTTTGGACTGGAAGCCAGGATTACCTGTGGATCCTCCTGGGAGGTCACGGCAAAGGCTCCCACAAGCTCATGTTAAAAGCTTTGTGAAGAACTGAGTAGCTGGAGAGGCTGCAGCCTCTGCTCCCTCCTCAGGTTTCTCTGGCTTTGGTCCACCCCTGACCGGTCAACTGTGCTTCAGAAATGCATATACTGAAAAAAATTTTTCAAAATAGAACTTTTTCTTGCTTTTGATAAGGGAATTACAGATTGTTCTAGCACTCAAATGCTCAGAGACTATTATCCCCAGCAGATGATCTTGTAATAAAAAGGATTAAACAGCCAAGCCACCTATGTTTGTGTAAAAAAGCAACATAAATTGATTAAGCAGTTGTCAACAGGATCTGAGATGTGGGATGAGATAGGAGAGCTAAATCGAAGTGCTGTTACCAAGAGTATAATAATTATGGATGTGGCTATCCAAGTTTTCAAAGATGTTTGTTATTAAAAGAAAGTCTTCAGACTTTTCAATGTCTCCCCTGTAACTTCTGTTCCTGAGAATCTCTTGAGAATATGTCCTAACCTGATAATTTGTCTTTATGTGTCACTCAAGATATTTGCTGAAATAACAGGTCTGATGCAACCTGTTCCTCTCCAGTTTTTCCTGTTGCTCTCTGGTAGCTATATTGCTACATTTCTCACTTCCATAAAGTTGTACCTTGCAGACACTTCCCTTAGGAGACAAACATTTTAGGCACTGCTTTTATGCCTTGTCTTTTCTTTCCATTATGGAATTCCCTGTGAGGTGCTGCACTGGCCACAGTGAGAATATGACCATCAGGAATGGATGTGTGAGAATTTTCACCTTCTGAAATGGAGATTTGTGATCCAGTGACTTCAGCCTTTCCCTTTCAGATATTCATGGTTTCTAATTGATCTACAGCAATTCACACTAAAGTTAAATGTTCCAGGAAATCAGTGCATGTCATCTCAAATGATAGAATCTGTTTTGCTACATTCATCTCAGATTCCACTTGTTTTGTCTCTGTGTAGGTCTGTGGATTTATTCTGGCTGGCTTTTTTTCCTCAGAGGACTGCAGGTTCCTAATCTCATTGATCTGCTTTCTTCATCTTAGGTCATGTTACAAATTCCTAATCAGGTTACAAGAAAATCAGATTAGTGTCTTGTGCTTAAACAGAATAGCTTAAATGTCTGGACCTGGTACTTAAAAATGTATGCTTTTCAGCATTTGTCTACTTTGGGTGTGCAGGAAGAGCAGAGCACTCAGTACTGAATGCATCACCCCCTTAATTTTATTTCAAGGAGACTTCCCACAATAAGTAAACAGTGGATTATACATATAATCTGAGAAAGTAGTTTTCAGAAGAGTACTCTGTTATTTGAAATGTTGCTGCTGTTTTGGCTGTAAGTTTCATTTACCTTCTTCAAAAATTCCTCTGAACATGACAGGTCACTTGGGCTGCACTCCAAGCTTGTTTTATGTTCTGGCACTTGCAATATATTGATCTTAGTATTCATCATTAGAAGAAATAAATCAGTTCTATAACAAATAGACAGTGGAGTCACATTTCTAAGAAACACATTACTCATTGGAATCAGGTCATTCTGTTGTATGAAAAACATCTAATTACTTGTGAGAACTCCTTTCAGCAGAATACATTATTTCTTTAAATGTGTTAATTTGTTCTAGGTCAGAGGGTGTGGGACTAGACTTTGAAGAAAACTTACTGCATTCCCCCTTTTTCAGCTGCTCCACGATGGCCAGTGAATTGGAGTCCTCATCCTATAAACAATATTTCCAAGGTCTTTATGCCTGGAATCCTTGGTTGCACAAGAGCATTTTCAAAGCCCTTTGCAAGCACTGGAAAAACTACTGAAAACCTTTAGTAGACTAAGAAAGGTACTCTAAATATCCCTTCACTTAGTTTTCCTGTTTATAAATGTGAATAACAATTATTTCTCTAGTCATCTGCAGATATTGAGTATTTAATGTGGCACTGAATATTTTTTCTGTACTGAAGAAGTACTTAAAAAGTACAGTGAAGAATTAAGCAAAACGTTTAAAGTAAACACCATTCTGTTCTTCATGTTTCTGATATTAACTGTAAAGTAAAAAACCCAACCCTAAATGAAAAAGTGATGCAGCTCGTGTCTCGGAGAAGAAAGGTAACAAAAGTATTGTGCATATTACAGCTTTTCATTTTTCCCCTCCCATAATTAACTGCTCACTCCTTATTAACAAATCAAAAGAATTGTCTTTGAGTTTTAAATGCTGATTTGGACTTTAAATGGTGATTTGTTTCTAGACTTTCACATCAGTTTCCTATGACTTCAGTGTTCTTGGGCTTCTCAGCTTCCCAGCCCCATCCTCTGCTCAGCAATTAACCAGATATATGTGACTGTATCTAGAGTGGGGGGGGCCTTTTTCAGCTGAAAACATATTTTCTGTTTTGTTTGCTTTCCCAAGAGTTAATCTAAATTTCATTAAAGTAAAACACATTTACAAAAAGAACCTGATAGTGAGCAGTGTACAAGGGAGCAGCTTGGCCACACGGTGGAGCATTCGGCTCTCTCTGCAGGAAAAGATGGCCAAAAAGCTGCCTGCCAGCCAGAATTCTCTGCTAAAGAGGGCGATACTGAGTTCCGTTTATCCTCTGAGACACACTGGTCTTTATGATGATTTATGCTTATATATGTAATTAGGCGTGAGAATGGCTTTTGCCCCAGCCCTAATCTGGAAACTGCATCTAATGGTGAAATTAATTACCAATGCATTTAATTCAGGCCAACAAATCCAGTTTACCTACAGCATTACAGCTGCACTCTCAGCCTACTGTCACATGCAGGTGAAGGGATCCTCATCCTGTTCGCCACCCCCAGATGCAGCAAATTCATCACGCATATACATTTATGTTACAAATAAAAGCAGTGTGCAATCCTCACCCTGTTTCCCCACTGCACTGCTGCCTACAAGATGCTCACTATATGCTTTGCTTTCCTCCAGGTTCACCTTGTGTTGTATTTGACTTGGATCACATGAAAGAGAAAGGCTAAGGACCAGCAGCAGATGCAGGAACATCACTTAATAAATTGCTAATACATCCTCATTAACCAAGAAGCCCTTCCAGAGTGGATATTAAGACAAAGAGCTTTTGGCATTTGTGCAGACTTAAGGGAATATCTGTGTTTGTGATGGCAGAAGATTCATCGTGTGATAATAGAAATGGAGCCTCAAAGGAAAATTCTTTTGCTGATAAAAAGTAAGACTTTTAAAAAGAACTTTCACTGAAGAACATGCTTTTTTTTCTTTTCCTTTCAGATGTGATTATTTTCATCATTTTTTAACCTATTGATAGACATGTTATCACTTCAGCAATGAGTGCATGTTTTGAAAGAATTAATTGAATCATACAGTAGTACCTTCAGTAGTTTTGCTTTCTTGTTCATTTTCTTGTGCTCTGAAATAGAAATCTAAAGGTCTGCACAGGCTGAATTAAATAACTTCCTAACTTAGAGTTGGTTCAGGTTAATTCTTTAAGCATTTAAACCAGTTACACAATTAAACATATCAGTATTAGTTACAGCTAAAATGATTTACAAGATGCAAAGGGATTGCACTTATTTATTAAACATACTGAAAAGTGGATTTAGTTCCATTTATAAAATTTCTGCATTTAGGTTTCACCTTAGAAACATTTTTGAATAGTGAAAAGAACTGCATACCTTAAAACATTGAGAAGAAACATTTTTTTTAAAATGTGTGATAATTAAATACTGTGATCTGCCCCAGCTTGTCTTGCAGGCGTGGCTGCAGTGCCACATTTGTGTCATTCTGTGGCAGAGAGGATAAGGTGAGGTCTTCTCCTGGTGCTCTGACCTACGTGGGCTCCTAGGATTGCTCAACAACCTGACATTATTGCTTTTCTGTTTGTTGCTTTTTTTTCCTTAATATTAATTTGAGATGTTACACTTGAGAGGCGGCGGGCGTTGGCCGAGTGGCGTAGACCCCCGCCTGTGGAGCCGGCTCCTCCTCTGAGGACGCCAGTTCGAATCCTGGAGGAACTCGCTGTCGCCGTCCGAGCTGCTCGGCCGTGGCAAGATGAGCCTCAGGAGTAAAGGGAGTGGGGCCAGTTCCGCGCACCCTGTGCCTCACTTAAAAAATCCACTGCGCAGGCTTATCCCAAGATCTTCGTTCGCGAAGTCCAGCCAACAACAACAACAAAATACTGTGATGAGAAGACGACTTACTGATTACACCATAAGCAGGAAAATACAGGAAAGGGGAGCAAAACAAATGAGATTAGACTAAGTTTGTTGTGTAATAGTGGTGAAAAATTAAATATTAATTAGTTGTTACTCACAATTTTATTATCAAGATTTAAACTGCTTTGCATGAGCTGAACCTCAGAGGCTGCCCAAATGCATCTTCATAGCACATTTCAAATTTTAAATGTGTCAATTTAGTGCAGCCCATGCTGGCTGTTAAAGAGCTTTCTCAAAACATTCCACCTACGAAGGATATAAAACCTACCACGAGACCAGTGAACACCATGGTTGAACTTACCAAAACCAGCATGTGTTTAATGTGTGCTCACAGGAAGTTCCTTGCTGCAGTATCTGAGGAAGTCTCTTCACTGCTTACATAATTTGAGGCTTTTCTTCTAAATTTGGGCTCAAACGCTTGACCTCCATAACCTCAGTGATATTATTTAATTCAGCAGCAGATAAAGGCTTTCATATCTGAACTAGGAGATCCCGGGAAGAACAGATTATTTGACATACATGTATTAGGATTTTGTTACTGATTACTTAATGTTTGTAAATTATATTTTGTATTGTTTCTCTAATCCTTTTGCACTGAGGGAGGCAACACAGAAAAGTCCCCCAAATGCAAGCAACAAAAAATTCCTAGATCCTTTCCCCATGAAAATGGGTCAAAAAAGAATCATCCGATGAAGATGTGAATATTCCATCTTGTCTTCCATGAACTGGGCTATGAGCAGTTAATGCCAAGTCTGTGGGGCTGTCTTATCATCCACTGAAGTGAGGGGCAAAAATATGATTTTATTCATCATTGTAGTGCTCCTAATGTTCAGCTGAATCCTGTCAACTCAGAACACTCAGAAACTGTCTTTCCCTTTAGAGACTGAAAAGCCATTATGAGAAAATTTATGTTGAAAAAACGAGGGTGCTAATGGATTATTAAGTATCTGAGTTAACCTTACTGGAGATGTTTTCATTGGGATAACTCAATTGAATACAATATGATAGAATTTTCTAGTATATGTTAAAGTCCAAATGGTGATGTGTAAAAGCAAAGAGGAAAACTCCCTTTGATAAATCTGCTTGAAAGCTGATTATTTGAAATCACTGTAACCTTATAATGGCTCATTCCAGTGATGAGATAATGATATAAGTTAGAGGCAGGTGGCTTAGGGATATGTGTTTCATTTAGATTCTTCCTAATAGATGACATTTATTGAAAGCTGACTCTTGAACTGTGTTGCATGCCTTGTGCTATCTATCTGCCTTGGAGCTGTTGGACACCGTAATTACATTTTGCTTCATTTCCTGTATAATTTACGTGAAAATCCTTCTGTCGTAGGAAAGTACCAAATCCAGATAATGAGTACATGGCAATGTATAAGATTTAAGACGGTTGTTTAGATTGCAACTTGAACTGCCCATGACTCAGGCACTTTCAAGGTCATCCAATATATAGGGAGCTCAGGCATCACAGGGCTTCTGAGACTATATGAAAATAAAAACATTATACTGCTTTTAATGAACATCAATCTTAACATCATAATTCTTAGCTACAGAGGTGGGACTTTTGGTAGAGTAAGAAGAAATGTCAAATTTTATTGTACTGAGTTACTGCAGCATTTAGCCACTACCACACTGTCTTTCTGTGGAGCATATTAAAAATAGTTTTGAATAGTTTTCTGCAAGGGTGTAATGTTTTGAAGTCTCTAAAGCTTTGCTTTTTTGCTTTGCTACACTTTCAAAATTTCCCCTGGGCAGTTTCTTCATGGTACGAGGTCTGCTTTTTTAACCAATGTGTTTCTTATTTGCAATTGTTTTTTCCTTTTAGAAAACTCTTGCAGGTAAATGACTGTGCTGCCCATTCCTCCCACTTACCAGCCTGGTCTACATTGTACCTAGAGATTATCAGATGGATTTGTTTTCCAAGCTAAGGGTATTGTGTATCTTCATTATGTACTTTTGATTCAGGCTTTATGGACTGAATTTTGTTTTAATATTGCAAACTCTAGATATGCTTGAGTGTCTTTTGTTGCATTCTTATGTATGTTTCAAATGCTGAGGAACAGAAATGGGCCACAGGAAAACAGAAGGATGAGTATGTTGGCTGCTGAAAACCACATTGATTTCCTTTGCTTCCTTGGTCTGAACAGAGAGAAAGTTTGCTCCAAATTCCCTGTGAGAAAATTACAGTGAGCAACCTTCCCTGAGAACAGTGGATTTTGGTGAACTCTTTAAAGCCTGATCTTGGAAACACTAAAGGAGTTTGGTGACTGAGTAAGGAAACGAGGAGAGAAGTTTAATGTAGGAAACAGGTACTTTTCCAAGGAAGGGAGAAGGGGACCAGCCAGAGCATAAAGGAGACATCTGGCACAAGGCACTGCTTCAGGAGAAACCTGTGTCCCTGAGACTCTCACTAGTTGTTACCTGGTACCTTTGACATAAGTCAGTGTTACTGTTGAGAGGGATGAGCCCACCCAACCCCCTGCATCCTCCTGGTTCTTTCCCACCAGATCTCTTGTGCTCTCAGTAAGTGCTGTGCTCCTGAGTCGTAGTTGGAGCAAACAACTGCTCTGCTGAAACCTAATCTGGGAATGGGGAGAGGCAGAGGATTGTCAGAAGGATTATGCAGAGGTGCTGAATTCAGGTGATGATGTAACCACGGCCTGCTACACCCAGCTCTTCCAAGTACTGTGTCAGTGCAATATCCTGGAGAGCAAGAGGAACAGCCCATCTCTTTGCAGACAGTAATTTGAATAGCTGTATTTGCAATTTTTCCTTGGACAAATGATAATTATTGTTTGCTAATGAGCTAGCTATTGTGTACCTAAACAGCCTCCTAGGTGATGCAGTAATAGAATTACTAACCTTCCTTATGCAATGAATTAAACTGACCTGGATTTTCTCTCCCATTTTTTATTAATATCTCATTTGTGAAGATGTTAGGCTATAAATGTAGGTGAACTAATCTTACTGTTTCAATGCCAAAGGCTCTCTAAAATTAGAGGGCAACTTTAGGCTGGGAAACAGAGTGGATGTTACAAAAAGCAAGGAAACTAGAAATAGATTTATTTTTTTTTTGGATGTCTGCTCCAGACACATCCCACCTTTTCCAAGCTTTTGACTTATAATATTGTCCCTAGTATCATCACTAGAAAGCCCTGACTATTGAGTTACTTTCTGCCATTGTGAATTCCTGTAACTCTTGCTCTTTTCTTCTAAAATGAGAAATTTCTTTTTGTTTATTTTTTCAATGTTCTAAAATTATCTTCTTTGTTTTCACTGACTCCTGTGTCTGGCTTGTAACGATTCATGTAAGTCTGGAAAATAATTTGGTTACAGTGCTTTCAAAAAGGTCTCTGGTGAAATGTGTAGGTCTGTGGGATGCACATCCTACTGCTGGATAGACAAAGCTGCACAAACATAGATTCCCTCATAGCAGAAGAAGCTACAGCCTATGTATGTTCCTGGAAAAATAAGTTTTCTGATGGTGTCTAATTACTTTTTTGCCATCTGAAAGCAGAGAGCTGCAAGTCCCAGGGACAGGGTGCTATGCAAGTCAGGGCAGTGCTGCAAGCCATGCACATCAGCTGAAGTGTGAAAGCTGTTGGAGCCTGCTCAGTCCCACTGTGGGTGCTTGGCTCAGCATGCGGCTCTTCCTGTTAGTCTTTAGCCCCTCTTTGTTTCACTTCTTTTTGTCTCTAGTAGCTGTCTTAGCATTGATGTCTAAAACACTTGACAATGTTCTGATTTCAGTATACTCTCTTGTGGATTGTACTGTCACAGAAGTGTACATTTTAATAGTCATGATACTCATCCAGGAATAAAAATAGTCATCTTATGATGCTGTAAGATCAGTTAACTGCACAGGAGGAGCTTTTTAAATGGAATCTTTTTCATGTGGGATGTGAATTCACAAAGAAAATTGAACCACAATGGGAGTATTCCCCTTGATCCAAGTGTGATAAATGTCAGCAAGAGTTATAAACATGCTGAAATTGAAGATCGAGGCCTACTGTATGAAATTAAACTGTCCAAACAACCTTATGGGGTGACAATGATTTAACCCATCTCAGTAGATCAATTTTACTCTCAGTAAGTGAAGATGATGGCTTTGGCATTGTTACCCAGGAAATCCTATAACTGCTCTTATGTCCAACTGCACATCTCTGTCATCTCTGGATACTAAACGGGTGAGCTGAGATAGCAGTCTGAGCAGGGAATGTCTGTCTTTGAGGGCCAGCTTCCTTTTGATCTTAATTCTTTCAGCTCTAAAAGTAAATGTCTTCCAGCTAAGAGGAGTTTCAGTGTTTTCACACAAACTTGGATGCTGTGCAGCATCATTGCCATCACTGGTTTCTATGGCATTGAATGTTTTCAGTACTACTGGTAGTTAGTTCCCTTAAAGATACACAAGTCATCTTTTTCAGTGTTTTCAGATATTTTTTGACCCCAACTTATTTTATGTACTCAAGAATCCAGAGAGATAATATTCTCTTTATTACAGAGATGACTGGAAAATGTGTCCCTTTCTTAAGTTTTTATCTTGAAATTGGGATCAGCAATATTGTGAACCTCCCAAGCAGGGAGATTTTGAAAAGGTCCCGAAGTTAACTGCAGTGCTGGAACAATGGGTAAATTTTGTAACTCTATAGGATTAGAGCATATGGAAAAGAATATAGCCTACTGTTTCCCTGGATTTCTGGAGTTCAGCAGGCCACCTTTTTCCTGGATAAGTATTTGAAAATGAAAAATGATCCTAAGGATCAAATGTGAGGCTTCCTATTACACACAGATTGCTGCAAGTTTTGCAATAAAAGGTTAATGTCCTGTTTTACATCCAGTTAATGGCAATTGAAATCAAATCTATAACTCCCGTAGTATTCACTTCGAGTAAAACAAACCCCAGTAGGTTTCTGGATTCAATAGAGCATATTGAAAGGGGCAGCTGGGTGTTCTGGCTGCTAAACTGCTTGCTGAGTTGAAAAGCAAAACCAAAACCGTCTTTGTGGTCTGAGTTAACACTTGAGTTCTTTAAAGAGGCTGTTGCAGGGATCATGAGCAATGGAGGATGTCACCAACTTCAGGGCTAAGCTCTCGAAGGCTGCTTTCTGTTTTCTCTTACCAAGCACTCTGCACCCTCCTTTCAGATGGGCTCTGAATTCATAAGTCTCTTGCTGCTCATTGTGCTTTTAGTGTTTGGTAGTAACTTTGTATGATGTATGTGCCTTAAGCACTGGCAGTATTGGAGCTGTATAAATGTCAGGCTTAAATTGGCCCTTTGTGTTTTTAGACTTTTAGCTTTTTTCTAACAAAGAGAAATAAAATTTATCTGCCTTGTTGACACATTAATATACACTGAACAATTAAATCTATGTAAATCAGTAATGTTAGTGTTTTAATGGTTTTGGTAGTGCTATACCATCATCATATGAAAGGGTACTGCTTTATTTGTGAAATGTAGTAGTCCCTGGGAACCACTGATGACATTAAGTCTTAATGCCTTCACTGTGGTTCCTTCGAATGAAAAGTAGGGCATCCAAAATCTCAGGGAAAAGCAGGAATGATAATACAGTTTCTCCCCTGCAGTTTTTTTTTGAGATCTGTTTTATGTTACCTGGGGAATACAGGATGTTATCGTGTCAAAACCTGCTTTCTGGTGAATTTTCCGTAGTGCAATGTCTATCTGAAACGTAAGATTAATGTTTCTTCACATAACTGGAATAAGCGGACAGCTAATGGACTGTAGTAGACTGCCCTGACTAGAGAGGCACTTACAAGCTAAAGCAGCAGAATCTGGCTCCCAGTGCTGAGCCACTGGCTAAGATGCAAAGAAAAATAACTACAGCCAAGGAAATACATCTGAACTAACATATTCTTGCTTTTAAATTATAGAATTGAAAGCATATCTTGTGATAGGTCAAAAAAAGTGGTGACGTTGGTGTGTTTGCAGTACCCTAAGCATCAAAGCTTTAAAGGGCATTCCTGGCATTCAGAGTAGTTCTTGTGTTTTTCCAGGTGGAAAGAAGTGATAAGACTTTTAATGGAAATGTGTTTCTGGGCTGATACCCATTCTATTTGGCTGTTTGCTTTCACATGATGAATGGTCTGACACAGAGAGGATAGTAGGATGTTTCTTTTGTCCTGTGAACTGGAAACCAAATAGGAAACCATTCAAAGGGTTGTGGATTTAAGAGTTGTACAGAAAGACTCAGATATCAAAGCTGTAGCAGCCTCTATTTTACAGACTTCAAATGAAAGTAATAAAATATAGCACAGAAAAACTAAAATTATTTTGTGGCCCATCCTTGAGAAGCTGGAATCTGAACTCCACAGTTTTAGTCTCTACTGTGGCTAAAGGAGGTGGGTACAACAGATGCTCAGAGTGGAGCTGGGACTAGAGTTTTGTTTGCAGAAAAAAACCCACATGTAGTAAGTGGGTTTAGCACGGTTAAATGTCATGCACCATATGGCATTCTGTGGTGCAGAATACAGCTGACGGCTTTTACTGAACTCTGAATAGGGGCATTTCTTTACAGTTCTGGGCTCTTCTGCTTTGTGTTAATGAAACTTCCAGCTTTCTGGGAAAGATTAAAACAAGGTAAAACCAAGTGAACTCTGAGTTTTACTGTGAGTGACATTTTGGAACTGCAGAATTGCCTTTATCTGGTCCATACTTGTAATCTAAAAAGTATTAAGTGAATTTGACTTGTTCTTTTAATACTGTAAAACCATACAAGTAACAAATAATAAGGCTTGTGATTACTTCATCCTTTATTTAACTCAATAAGTATAGGATAATGGACAGAACCAAGACAATGGAAAAGTAAAATTTCTCAGCAAGTAGCAATATTTTAGATTAATTCAGGACAGAGGGGAAAAAGCAGCCTGTACAATTCTCTAGAGAAACTTCATGTTCTTTCTTGTCAGAGGCTGCAAATAAAAGTTAACTACAACAGACCACTGATTTATGCAATCAAAACCCCTGCTGTACTGTGCACAGAGCTATTAAGGAGAGAAAATACCAAGTTAGGAACAAGAGAACACTCACTCTAAACTCTTCCTTTCTTTCCCAATTTCTAAGCATCAAATTAGTTTTGTAATAAATTAGTTAAGTAGTAGAGCTGAAAAAAATGGGAAAAGAGCATGAGGTGGTGACATTTTCCAGTGGTTTATCTCTATAAATAACCATTACTATAACATATCAGTAATCTTATGCTTATTGTAAATGTTAAAGTGATACAATAATTAACAGAATTAGGCATGATTAAGGTACTGCAACTACCAAGAAAAACTGATTTGCTTGGTAATCTGTACTTGTCTGATTAGAAGATATTTTGATATCTCCAAGAGACAAGCCAATGAACTGAGGTATAATGAATGGAGACAATGGTGAGAGGTCAGGGCCGGGGCCCAGGAAAGCAGCAGCATCACATTCAGCCAGGGCTGTCCAGGAGAGGATCGGGAGGGTCTGTGGGAGGACCACATTGCATTTTGCTCTGCTACTAAAGGCCAAAAGGTAAACCATCTTGCTTTACCTAAGCAAGAACCTCCCCTCTAGCAGATGAACCAGAGATGTCAACAGTACATCCAGTGTTGTGACCATTGGGAACGTCACCCAGAGCAGCCAGTGTGGTGCAGTGGGATGGTGCTTTGAGGGAATAACTCATCCACGAGAAGGGAAAATTGGCTGCGAATTAAGTGCTGCAGCTGGACCACATTTGAACTCTGCTCCCCGCCTGGGTGTGAGGCACTGCGGTGGGGCTGCAGCGTGCTGTGGCTTTAAGGCAGTGCCGGGCAGCAGGTCCTCTCCAGGCTGGAGCACCAGGCAGCGATCTGTGCTCCGCAGGGTTCGCTGCTCTCTGCTTAATAACATTTGGCTGCTCATGAGACACCCGAGCGGCGAGCGCGGCTGAGCCGCCCCCATGGCAGCGGCCACGGGCGATCCCGCTGCCAAAGCTGCCAGGGCCGGCAAAAAGAGCCGCACGGCGAAGCGTCCCGGAGGCATCTACACCTACCAGGAGCCGCCCCACAGGTAAGGGACTCTCCCTGCCCCAAGTCTGCTCTGTCTCGCCCAGCAGTGGGGTCTCTTGTCTTCACTCTTTCGTTTAGACTGAGTGTGGTAACTTGGAAATGAGCGTGAGAAAAGTCCCTCCTCGCTCTGTTTTCAGATCTATTTCAAACCTCTTTGGTTTGGTTTTGTTTTCCCAAAGGTCATGCTTCGTACTGAAACATAAACACTGTACTTAAAGCAGTGTACCTCTCATGAGTTCAGGGTATAGCAGAGTAAGAAATCTCTTTATTCTTTTCCTGTGTAATTTTAAATTTCCCTTGAAGACCCCCTGTGACTGAAAGGACAGGACTGTGGATCAGTTAATCAGTGGTCTGATGAAGTATGTCAGTGTTCTGACATGGCACAGTTTAGGTTACTATTTATTTTTAAGTGTATCACTTTTTGAACAAAACTGCAAGGAACTTTCCCAACAAGTACAAAGCAATACAAATGGGAAGCTTCCTGGCTGGTGGCTGTTGCAGTCCTTCGGATCCCTTCATGTCATTTGGGGAGAAACAGTCACCACAAGGTTTTAGACCAAAACCTCTGCAGGAATGAATATTGCTGCTGTTTCATAGACTAACAGGGAATTGCAAGAGCTGTAGCTTAGCAAATGCGGTGACAGCATCAGAAAGGGTGATTTCATAATCATGCACAGAAATCTGCAGCAAAGCACATGAATCTTTTTACAGGGAGGAGTAATTCTTGGTGTGTGGGGTCCCACACTCCCATCCCCCTCCATAGGGAACAGGATCAAAGGGTGACCACAATTGAATCATCTGCTCCCCCTATTCTAACAAGAAATTATTTTATCATTATTACAATCAAAATAAAAGGTGTGATGAATAAATGAATGTTACATGCTCCTGCTGGAAATGTTTATACAGCACTTTGTTCCAGGAAAACATACAGAGATCCTTGCTAGCACGATGTACAAGCTGTCTGGCTGGAAATACTCGGAGAGGAAAGGCTGAGATTCATGGTGGGGAGAGAGGATAATTTATGACTGAGCAGAAAGTGGTAGGGAGGGATGGAGGCACATCCTGGAGATGGGGAATTCATCCAAATTATTAACCAATTTAAAAAAATTTAGGTTACACAAGTTCCATAGGTCACTGCTCATATATTGCTCTAATAGCTTGGATCCTGTGCAGATCAGTTTGCTGGGAACCTGAATGGGAATAATTTGTTTTGTTTTTCTTCTCGTGGGGTGTGTGCTGGGCTGCCAGCAACTCGGATGATGATACCGGTGAAGAAAAGGCTGAGAGCCATGACCCAGAGCAGATCTTTCAGAACATCCAGTACCAGAAGGAGATTATGTCCAATATCCGCTGCCGGCCGTGGCCGATGAGGCAGAAGCTGAGGGTGCTCAGGTAAAGGTGTCTGCACAAAGGTTTTCAGGCTCAATGACTGTGGCAGTGCTTCCAGCCTCAGGAGTGTTTCAGTGTAAGCTGGAAGGGTTTGTACACAGAAATGATTAAGAGCTGCTAGGAAAGAGTGCCATGAGGGTTCTCTGAGAAGATCCAAGAGCTGGCTGAAGGCAGCAGCCTGGGGGTGGGCATTCTGTAGGTGAAGTTGTTTCCTGTGCATGCCTGTGGCTCCCTTTAGAGAGTCACAGCACAAAAGGGAGAGCAAGAAATCATGCTTGGTCTATTAACCACTAAAACAGCATGTCAGCTATTCAGTGGTCTAAAGAAAGGCTTTTGATAATGTTCTGTAGTACATTGTTAAGCTAAATTGTTTTACTGCATCCCAAAAAGGAGAACCAGCCTGCCATTTTTAAGGTCATTGCATAGTACGGCAACAGAAGATAATCACATCTTCAGGTAACATATTGGCAGTAAATACCAGTGAATTATAGGTTTTAACGATATGGTCAGTGTAGACATGTTCCACAGTTTAAGACTGTAATTACAGAATTAATAATTCCAAATTTACAATGAAAGAGCATGTGACTAACTCTTTGGTCCTCCAGTCTAAACTATGTCAAGTCTTTTCCACATGATCTGTTTGATGCTTGGTTGTTGTTTTTTTTCTTTTCATCTGGTAATTTTCTCTGAAAACACTGTATGGCACTCAGCTGGCCACGTAGTCATGAGAAATGCCTACCAGCAGTAGAGTTCTTGTGTAATCTGGGAAGCAAAGAAAGGTTTTTCTCTTTGATGCCTTCCTGCTCCTGTTGACGAGATCTTGATGGTCCCCATCCACCTTCTGCTGAGGTCAAAGACTCTGTATGCCAGATGAACACTTTGCATCTCACAAGAGAGCTACACCATATCTGCAGAAGAGATGCTGGTATGCACATGAGATTACCAGACTGTAATGGGGATCTTGTTATTTCATTCATTTGTGTTGTGCCATTTAAAAAGAATGACTTAGAAACAAAAGGACAGAGAAATAGAGGAAAGGAAAACTCTCCCTATAGTCTTTTGAAGGCTGAGTTTTCTCAGGCAGAATTCTGAGTGGTTTTAAAGTATCAGTCAAACCCTCAATAGCCGAAGAAAAGATTATTGCCTGGATAGGGGGTTGATGGTGGGACAGTCCATGGCTGTATTTCAGAGCATTTGACAACTTTACTGTTTGCTGCTTGTGCAAAACACAGAGCCTGAGTAATGGGATCAGTGTGGAATGAACCTCCACCCTCTCGTGCAGGCAGGCGAAGGAGGTCGTGCTGAAGTACGAAGGGAGGCTCACCAGAACCAGAGGTTACCAGGCTGCTGGTGCTGAGGTATGGCTGGTTTTAATTAAATCTCTGTTCTTGTCTATACCAAGAGCCATTTGCAGTTCTCACTCACAGACAAGTGTGCTTGCTTATGTGGACTAATTTCTTGTGTGGAGGAATGAATGTCCTTCTGTTAACGCAGTATAAGCTTTCTTTTCAGAGAGTCTACAAATACTGATGCCTGCTGGAGAGGGTGATGAGAGTGGGATATCAACAGCACAATGCAGTATTCTCTGAAAAACTACTTCAACGACTCTGGGGCCGTAGTTCAATAGTTTAGTATGAAAAATGTGTCTGGCTTTGACTTTGGAAGACAATCTTTCAATAGCTTATGGCACATACATTGTAAAAGAAGGTTTTTACTTGCATAACACTCAAAGAATTTTAATCAAATATTAGCAAATCTATTTACACCACTGAAAATGGGGTCTGGCCTGAGTTTCTGGAAATTTATAACATGCAAGAAATTGTACCCAATATGTAACTAACAGAGAAGACTTCTTTAGTCATCTAAGCAGTCAACAGTATTTTCGTTTTCATACTAACTAAATTAATAAAGGTGGGGTTGTACCAATAAATAGAATACCAGACATTTTATTTGCATGAACAAGTGAAAGGCTGCATATGTGTCTGTTGTACTGCAATGGTGGGCCACAGCAGGTTAAAAGTACTACTTTCCTGGGTAGGAGGAGTAAGTTTTCCTTGTTCTGCCTTTGTGTGTGTTGCAAATGCACTGGAAGTAACAAATGCTGTTAAAATAAACACTGATTTTGCCCTTGATGGGAGGGGAACTAGGATGTTACAAATAGAAGTGCTAGAGGTCTGCAGTACCTGTCCGTAAATCACAGGCTGGACTTGGTACTTGTTCATATTACCCTTCCTATACAAATCCAGCAGCTTTCATTTTAGAGTTCACAGGTAATAAAAGTTTGTGTCTCATCTAATTATCTCTGTTGTATTTACTTGGAGACATTCAGCACAGGGATATAACTCAGCAGTTAATTAGTACCACTCATTATGTGTAGGGGATCTGTATTATATTTTCTTAGTACAAATTAGGGAATATACCCTTTAGCTCACGGCTAAAATCAGTAAATACAGTAGAATGAGCTGTGGGCTTTTTTTTGATTGGAAGTGCTTTGTTTTCACATATTTCCTTAGAAAATAGCATGGTGACCAAGGAGACAAAAACTGTAGCACAGCAAAACAAGCACTACACTATCAAACTCAGTGGTTGAACATGTGCGAAGAACAAAATGCAGCTGTTAAGTGTATCTGTATTTAAAGCAATTTTTTTAATTGTCAGAACCTATACTGTTCACAATTAGACAATCCATTCACAATATTATTTATGAAAATTGAAGTTAAAGTACTTCTTACTGTCTCAACACTGAAAGCAACTTTCTTTTTTTCAGTTTCATTATTTTACACTTGCTTTGTAGGTTTTTTTTTAAATTTCGTTTAATGCCAGGTGCATATACTCTGGAATCTAAGAGTATAAATTATCTGTTCAGGTATGCAGTAGGGAGGAAGAGAGGAGATTGCTATCAAATTATAATTTTAACAAATATTCCTTCCACATGGACACCTTTGCATTCTTTGTGATTCTGCAGTATAGCTGGCACAAGCTGCTTGAGTCCTTTCTCAGCCCTGTGACCCCTGTTTCTAACTGAAAGTAGCAATTCCAGCAACTCACATGCAATTTACACCATCTACATGGTCTTTGTTTAATTAAAGTACTTTCCACTCATCCAATTAAATATCCATATAATCATAAAAATTAATTAACTTTGGCCAAAGAGATTGATTATATTTTCAGTAATTAAAATGTTATTTACTCCTCTTTGGGTTTAGTAGATTAGATAGCATGATATAAGATTGACATTGCTGCTGCCTAAAATATAGATGAGACTTTTAATATCTAGATATACTAAAAGTACTTCATAAGGCCTGAAATACAAATATTATTTTTTCTTGATACTGTAAATTATAGTTGTAACTCAACAAGTCAAAAACTCCATTCAGTTTTGCACAGGTGGATTTTGCTGCTTCTCCCATATGTGTGCACACCCCATTGTGTGCAGGAAGATCCTCTGACCGTGCAAAAAATGAAGATTGAATAAAGACTCTACAAAATATAACCACAGATTTTCTGCAGGTGTCAGCTGTAACACACAGAATTGAACTTGCTGCTATTGAATATTTTTCCTCAAAGAAAATTTCCTATAAGGCACTATGCTCATCTTAAATTTGAAGTTAGCAGTCTGTTCATTGGTTTGTCCTACAAATCAAATTTGTTGTGTGTAATGCAGCAGGATTCCCTCATAAATTACCCAGGGTAGGAGTCCCAGCAATATCCCAGTTCCCGGGCAGGGAGAAGGTAACAGGGAATGACATCATCTGTCTTTCTTCTGATGGCTCCTTACAGACTTGACATGCAGAAGATGTAGATTGGTGGCTCCTGCCTGTGCCCTCAGATGTGAAAAAAAGGGCACTCTGACCCACCTCTGCTGACATTTGGCTGATAAGCAAAGTCAAAGCATCCTGTCTCCTACACGTCGTGTCTGTTTCTAAAACCTATCATGGTTAGTTCTACCCTCCCCCTTAACCACAGACATGCTCGAAGACCTTAGTCATGAATGTTTATAACAATTCTTGTCATACAAAATAAGACATGAGCAAAATACTCTGCACTTTTTTTTTTAACATAGAGAAGTGTCATATTTCTCATTTCATTTTTCATTTCTCTGCTTTCTTTTTCTCAGCTTTGGAGGAAGTTTATTCGACTTGCATATAATTTTTTGGTAATCTTTATTCCTTGGGAAATGAGAATAAAAAAAATTGAGAGTAAGTATAAGGATTTAATGGTATTGAACAGTAAAACACTTGCTAAAATGCTAAGTTTTATGGTTTATTTTTTAATGTACTGAATTAAATAATATTTGGGAGGGAGTTAAATGCAGATTTTCAGCAATGAACATTTTATTTAAACTTTGCTTTTTTCTCTTTCTGGGTGCCTTTGAAACTGCAAAATCCTCTTAGTGGGGGCGGAGGGGGTTACTTTTGAAATAGTTCCATCTGTTCCACTGTGGTTCTGCAAACACAGCAAGATTCGGTTTAGTTTATCACCGTCCCTGAGCCAGCATGCTTGGGCCAATGCCTCAAGATCTGCCCAGGGTTAAATGTGGTTGTAACCTGAATCACCATCCCTTGAGTCTTTCAATGGACTAGAAAGCAGCCCTTGACATTCTGTCAGGAGTCAAGTCACACCTCTGTGCTCCAGTGGTAAAATGGATGCACAATGTGGCCCAGCTTGGCAGCTTCTTGCACAAATGCTGCTTGTATTTATGAGTTGTCCCCAACAGAATTTGTTTGCAGTTCTATTTTGCCCAACTACATGTTAATATTTTCTCTACTTCGCTGTATGCCCTGTGTGAATAAAAGAGGTTTTTTGTTTGCTCTGCTATTCAAATTATACTTCATGGATAAATTACATGAGCTTTTATAGACTGTGTAGCTCAGGTGGCTGTTTTCTGTGGTTTAAGGTCATTTTGGGTCTGGAGTTGCATCTTACTTCATTTTCTTGAGATGGCTGTTTGGAATCAATATTGTACTAACCATAATGACAGGAGCATTTGTAGTCTTACCAGAGGTAAGAACATGTTGTTAATATTTCCAGAGAAATGCTTACTGCTGCACTTTCCTTACTGAAGGAAACAAACACCACACTTAAAGTCATGCATCAATTTGTAATGTACAACTTTAAATGAATTATTTAAAATAAATTCCCCTATTAAGAGGTTTTTCTCTGCCAAAGGATAACAGATTTTTGCTATTAGTATTAGAGACAATATTTTGTCAATATGGTCCTAATTCTTTTAGAGAATATGGTTGTGTCTGGTTACTGAAATAAAGGACCTAAAAGCTGTAGTTGGTGTTGAGTATGTTCAAGCCCTCTTAGAGTCATGTACAGGCAGAAAAACACAACATCCCTCTCCAGGCTCTGGATTATTGTCCATTAGAAAGCATTTCCTAGAAGTTCTGGACAGCCACAACTTTGTTTAGTTCTTTCATGAAAGAAAAGCTTTTGTTATCATTTACCTTCCTTAAATTATTCATAAACATTATTTTGCTTAACCTACCCTGTGCTTCAATAATGTTATTGGAAAACACGGGAATATCTGATTTTTCTTCTCACTGCCTTAAAGTAAAGGCAAAAGTAAATACCACCAAAACAAACAAAAAGTAAACTGGAAAAAAATATATTCACTTTCATTTTTCACTTCTTTTTAAGTAATTTAATTCTGAAACACCATTTAGAGCTCGAACATTATCATATTTAATTTTAAATTGCTTACATTAAAGCTAAGGTAACTTTTCAAGCTGAGACAGTTCTAACACAGTACCTTCCACCCTGATAGTGCCATCCATGTGGGCAGCTCTAGATGGGTTCCCTGTGCAGTCCTGGCTCAGACTGAGACCTTCTCTCTCTTCCCCAGCTACTGGCCGGAGCACCGTTCGGCAGCACGGTCAGCAAGACCATTCCCAAGGAGCATATTGCATCTGCTCAAGACCTGGACACCATCTGGTCACTCGGGGCAAGGCTCAAACCACTCTTTATTGTTTCACTATCTCTGTTCTCTTGTCATCTTTGGTTACTGCTCTTACTGACAACCTCTGGTCTTTGCAGGGCTACCTCCAGTACTCGGTTTTGTTTTATGGCTACTACGGTCGAGACAGGAAGATTGGGAAGGCTGGATACCGCCTGCCTCTTGCCTACTTCCTTGTTGGAATGGCAGTGTTTGCTTACAGCTTCATCATTCTTCTAAAAAAGTAAGACCTCCCATGTATTGCTCTTCATAAGCTTGTGTGTTCAGGCAATCAATAATGATATTCATCCCACTTCCTCCGTATTTAATCTGCATAGTTCTATTAAAATGCTCAAGCCTGCTAATATCAGGGCAGCAGAATGAATTTAATTCTAGATTGCTCTTTATCTTGCTAACATTAACTTCACTGTCTGTTCCATTTTCCAGTCTATAAAAGGAGGGCAGTGCAAATGATCATCAATGTGCTTTGTGTTTGTGTAGTGTAAGACCCAACACTCACGGAAATCCCTTCTGTTCTCCTGTTTTCTCTTGTCAATATTGCTATGACAGAAATTTATATTTGAAGTGTAATGCTTTCAGCATTATTTTTCCCCTCTACTGAAATACAAATATAAGAACTCCCCCTCAGGTGCAGTATTATTTGCACTGCTTCCTGTTGCAATATAAATTTGATTTCTTTGCTGTTGAAGGGCCAGGAGTAGGAGTTACCTAGCAGAGAAAGAAAAACTGCCAGTGCTGACCATAAATCCAGAGATGTGCACTGCTTGGATAAGGGGCAAGGTCACTCTATCCTCTCATTTGTTTTCCCTTCCCTTCTAAATACCTACTTATTTGGCACAGTGCAGTCTAGGGACATTTTTAGCACTACTTGTAATAACTCTCAGTTTTGATATCAAACCTTCCCTTTTCATTTATTTTTATTCTACCTGCTGGTTTGTGCCAAGGGTCACTGGTATGTTTGGCACTGTTCTATTCATCTGCAGTGTCTGGGTATGATTAGCTCTTCTCCTCACTTAGCTCAGTGAGTCTTTCCTTTGCTGAGTACAGTCCCCCTTTAACACTGTCCTTTCAGATGCCCCCTCTTTCATAAGCTATTAATCTTCATTTCACATTTTATGCTTTGCAATATTCTGCCACCTTGCCTACCTGACATGTTTAGGATGGTTTTTCTTTCTTTTTCCCAAGGTCTGTAAAATAGCACTGCATTTCTGTTTGACAATAACTGATATTTTGAAGGTGACAACAATATGATCTTATGCATGGTCACAAATTATGCCAAACTAGCTTGTAGTTCCAGTAACAGTGAACTTCGTGATGGTGTCTTCCAGCTGCACCCTACCTGGAGATTGTAAAACTTATATACATGTATACCCACAGTTGTTGTGAGATTTATTTGCTTAATTTGTCAGCTATAAAGATTGTAAATATCCAATTGGTCTTCCACAGTGACCTCTGTACAAGATGCAAAGTGAAGTTCATGTGTTGAACATCACCCTCTTTTCTGTTCTTCAGAAAGCTGCCAACAATGACTCTGATTTCTGCAAACCTTTGGCAGCTCTAGCCATGTAGACATCTGAAAACTCTGAACCAAACCAGTGATTTTCTTCATGTTCATCTTCACACAGCAACAGCAGTTAAATATTTGTTATTTTTTTACAGAATGGCAAAGAATTCCAGAATGAGTTTAGCAAGTGCCTCTGATGAAAATTACACTTTCTGTTGGAGATTGTTCTGTGCCTGGGACTATTTGATAGGAAACCCTGAGGCTGCAGAGAGCAAAGCTGCTGCCATAGTCAACAGCATTCGGGTGAGCAACTCGCCTTGGAATTTTTTCAAGTTGATTTGTTAATCTGTAAGCCATGTCAGGCTTTCCTCTCATTCCCCTGCACTTTGTTGGGTTTTGGTATTCATTTACAGATCTGTTTGCCTAGGGAGGGTTGGCATCACACCCATGTGGTAGTGCAGGTACCTGCTGACATTCTGTCCCAGCAAGGCCCTTGTGTCCTTCTTTGGGAGAGTTTTATTTAATGCCACTGTATGTGTGACAAGAAATTAGGTAACGGAAAACAAATCTGCTTGTCATGAAATGTTATTGAGTGTTAGAATCAAATTCATGTGAACAATTGCTTTGACAGGGAAATATACAACTTTATAAAATGTGTAATTGTTTTTATGCAAAGGAAGTGTTTTATGCCTTAGGGATTTCTTCATAACAGGTGGAGAAGCAGAACCTCATCTCATATTTTTCAAGATGGTGTTTAAAATGGTAATAAGGTTTTATATCTTTCCCTTATGGTATATAACTTCCTGCACACAATTTATTGTTCTTTATTTTATCAGCTGTTATTCAAACTCCTTGAGGAAGTGGTCACAGGACCAAACCTTTGGGAGTTCATCTGCACAATGCTCTTAGTGAAATGGTTTAGTTTCAAGTAGTCCTGTGAGCAGCAGGAAGTTGGACTCAATGATCCTTATGAGTCCATTCCAACTTAATATATTCTATGATTCTATAGTTTATTTCATCTCTCCATAAATGGAGGGACATCTTACAGCTCTCTCAATATTATAAAATTGTTATAAATACAGATGTTTTCCATTTAGAATTTACAAGCATATGTGCTTTTATAAAAAGTAACTAATTTCCCATTTTTGGGGTATTTTCATTGTCATTGAACAAAATTACTTCAAATTATGTCAAGGATAAATTTACAAGTTATGATATTTAGTTATTTCAATGAATGAGGATAACTTCTGACATTTCTGTATTATATTAGTGACACCCAGATTCTATAGGTGCATCCTGCAAAAAATTTGGTACATAAACCCCTGGTTATACCCCTTTGAACACACATGACTGAAAGTACACAAGTATTTGCTTACTGTGTATTTGTTTCTCAGAAATCCCCTTCACTATTTGAGCTCACATATGACTGCTACCAAGCAATGAGGACAGAGAGGTATTTCTCTGCTTGCACTTTCAGGATGTGATTTTTTTTCTTATTTTTAATTAGTATACTTTAATTTCTGTGAAAGACATGCATTATTTTTGCTGAACATTATTAAAATGGTAATGCTGTGTTTCTTTCAAGGAAGCTATATTGGAAGAGCAGGAAAAGAAGAAAAGCAAAAACTTGTATGTATATAAAATCAGAGGTACATTTTAAAGCACTGTTTCTGTGCAGATATCAGTGCTAATCTGCTTGTCTCATATTTGTAAACCATGTCAGAAATGACCTTTGGTGTCACAAGACAATCTGCTGCATTGGCTGTATCCTTCCTTCCAGGGCAGTGACTATAAGCTTAAGAATTATTGCAAACATCCTTGTGCTTCTCTCCCTTGCTGGAAGCATTTACATCATCTACTTTGTCGTGGATCGATCCCAAAAGTTAGAGCGCATCAAAAAGGAACTGACTCTTTGGGAAAAAAATGAGGTACATTGTCTTTGTGTCACAGGGTTACTGTCTCAGGGCTCTCTGCAGCAAGTGGGCACATGGGTGTGTATCACAAGGGATGAGCCAGGAGGAATGAGGAATGAGTGAGCAGTGGTGCTTACCTGGATATATCTTTATGCTCTTGCTCCCTTTGCTGTGCAGCTCGGTGTTAGTGGAGCTGAAGTGGGCAGGGGAGGCTGGGGGTCCTCATTTCACAGAGACTGCAGTTCTAGCAGGTCCCTGTTTTGTGAGGACAAAGCTTAAACTCTCCTGTCACTTGTAGTTCTGCTTTTGCACCCATAATTGAGCTGAGCAAACACTGCGCTGATGGGCTGCAGACATCGACTTTGACAACAGCAGTGGCTTCCTGTTGGGGGATACTGAATGTTTTGTGAACGTTTCCATTCTCAGGAACGACTGAGAGTAGGAAGTGATCAGATATGAAGCCACTCCATTTCAGAGGAAGATGCTGGATTCATATTTCCCACATACAAAGTTTTTCTTTCAATTAATAGAGTAGAACTATAAAGCTACAATATCTGAACTGAAGACTCCTGAGTGGTATTCCAGATCTATAATTCTGGTTCATAACTACTGTTATTACTCATGTCAATAACAAATTTTTAAAGCATCTACTCCAGGAAGAGCAATCACCAAGGCATGTGCCTCAGCAGTACTCCAATCAGCACTCGAGGTTCCACAAAAGATCTACATTAAAAAGCTACAAAAATGCTGCATGTTTCTGTTCCATAGGTAAGTGTGGTTGTGTCACTGATCACAATGATTGCACCCTCTGCTTTTGAGCTTGTGGCAGCACTGGAGATGTACCATCCAAGGACCACTCTTCGCTTCCAGCTTGCCAGGTATGGGCATTATGAAGTGTAGAAATATTTGGGGAGAAAGAGGTGAGGTATGTTCTGGTTTCGGTTTTAGCCCAGCCAAACCAGAAAATGTATGAGAATTCAGTGGGATAACAATGCTGATAATCTGTATTTTATTCCATTTTCAGGGTTCTTGTTCTATACCTGGGAAACCTCTACAGTTTAATCATTGCACTTCTGGATAAAGTGAACAGTATGAGTGTCACTGTAAGTTTAACTTGTTCTCTGGTGTGTAAAGCTAGCAGACTTCATAGATAGGATTCCATTTATTGTGATTTATATGAAGTCAGACAAAAATCTATTTGAAATTGACTGAAACATACGATAGCTGGATAGGATTGTAAAGTTCAGTTAGTAATGTTCATTTACAACTACTTACTTTTTTAAATTAGTTTCCTAGGATAACTGGATACATTTGATTGCTGATGGAACAAGATAAGTGGATTTCTGTGCATTGCTGAACAATTAAAAAAAAAAAAAAACAAACAAAAAACCCCCCACCAAAACATCATTTTAAACCAAGTATTTCCAGCTACCTAAAATCAGTTTTTCAATCCTTACAAGTTCCATCTGACTCTGTACATTGACAGCTATTTAGCAGTCACCAAATTGCAGCTGGAAAATACATGAAGAAATGCCCCTCAGTGTGCCTGCTGCAGAAGGTAGAGACATCAGCACCCATGTACAGTTAAAAAGTATCTTTGAGGACATTTATTATTTCAGGTCTCTGATGGTAGCAACAATACAAGTAATTCTACCACCTTCTAAATGACCAAAACTCTTTTTAAGGGCGATAATTTAACTATTCCTGATGTACAAACTAAGAGAAGCGACATTGTCCCACCAGAAGAGCGTCACACTGAAGGCTTGACGGTCTCCAACTCACTGGTTAACCAAACCTTTAACACCCAGAACCCACAGGATCAGTGCTGGGAGACATATGTTGGTCAAGTAAGTATTTGTTTTATTACGTCATCAACTTTTTCTTAATCATTTGAAAAAAAAAATTAGAATCATGTTGTGCTGTGTTTGGTCGTAGAGCTCTTCTTTGTATAAATTCCAGAATTCAGCTGATTTAGCTAAGGATTTTGTAGAACTAGTAAAAACTATACAAAGTCATAGGCCACAGATACAAGCTTGGAGTTTGTTCAGTGTCTACAATATGTTTAGTGTTGTTCTTTTGCCAGGCTTTGGTCTCTGTCTTCAGCTCTCCACAGGCAGATCTGTACAGATGAATGATATGGATCCTATTTTAATAGGATGCATCCTACTGACTCATACAGAGAAACATGACTATAAAAACATATAAGCAGCAACATGCACCCTGTGCAGATTCAGGTTGCTGCCTCAATAGACGGAGATGCAGACCCAAAACACGCATGAGATTGTGCTCTTGGTCATTTGTACAATATCTCTGAAGTCTCTGTTTATTCTGCCTCAGTGAATAACTAGAGAGTCAAGTGCTCTTCACTTCTTCAGAGGGAGAGAAGACAGCAAGAAAAAGGTTTCAAAATGCCAGCAGTTTGTACAAAAGGGGCCACTTAAGAATGATGCTGGTGTGCTTCTGACTTGCTGAGCTCCTTGTTTCAGAGTGAGCATATTAAAGGTCTTGTTTGACTGTTGGGAGCAAAAGACGCCTCCCAGGTTTATTAGCCTGGTATCTATTCTTGTATGCCCCTCTTCCTTTTGTACAGTCTTGTAGAAAAATAGGGGGTTTTGAATATTTGATTTTTTCCCCAGAATGGGCTGGGGATGTTTGAAACTGAACCCTTTCTATTTAATTTTTCATTTTAAAAGCTCGGTTAAATATAGGATAACCTCATCCCTTTGTAAGCACTAAAGAGTTCTCTTTTATGTCTTGATGATCCTATGCCACTGGGGTTTGGTTTTGTATGAATAATAGGATTTTTCTCATTGTGAAGCACTTAGCAAGTATGTATTACAACAGTCAGTTTAATAAACATTTGGGTGCAATAGAAAAAACAACCCCTTTCTGTTTTGCTAGATAAATTTTCAGAACAGTCAATAAAAAGAAAGTTTGATACCATCATGACAGATTTTTATTGAGGCAAGCAATAGAAGGTACCCTGGAAGCTTGATTATATTTATTCTCTTTGCCAGAACAAAGGGAGAAGTCAAACAGGAAAAGCTTAAAATGAAGAGATTTATACATTCGATTCATATTTTATCAGAATACTAAGCTGAGCCAAAAATACACGTACAAATGCAAAAGAGCCATATGCAGTCAATTTGTTTTCAGAATGACTCAGTATGTGTGAACAATGTGTATTTCAGGAGATGCTAAAGCTTTCAATTATCGACATGATTTTCACAGTTGCAAGCATCCTGCTTATTGATTTTTTCCGTGGACTATGTGTCCGATACTTAAGTGACTGCTGGTGCTGGGATCTAGAAAGCAAGTTTGTAAGTACAGCCCTTATTTTATCAAAGATGCTAAAGATGGGTAGGCTCCTTCCCTTGGTACTGAATGTCCTTAAAGTCTTTCCACAGATGAATAATTTCTTGGTAGCACACATCTGTAAAGGCACAGCTTACACTGAGTTTAAATTGGAGGGCACAGGGTGAGTGTTGAGGCTGAATGTTTGTCTCTAGCCTACACCCATGTCTCTGGTGCATTTTTACAAAATGAGATCATGGAGCAGTCCCAGAGTCAAAGGTGAGACAGAGGGCATGGAGCTGCCCACATCCTCTTTTCTGCAGTGGTAACAGCTATCCATAACATGGTCCAAGAAACAATAACAGCAAAAAGCCCTTTAAGAAAATTACAGTGGGTAGTACTTGGTTAACAAAAAACTATTGGCATGAAAGGCTGAGGAGTGTCCTTTGTCCTTAACTAAAGCAGTGAAGTAACCTAGAGAGGAATTGGTTCATTTAATCCCTGGCTGCAGAGTAGGGTTTGCTGTGTTCCCACTACCTGCCAAAAGTTGATATTTGATCTGGATGTTTCAAGCTATATGCTGTCTGCAAACTAATTCAGTCAAATGCCTCTAAATGATCTGAAAACAAGATTAAGACAAAGGTATTCATCCTACACTGTGTTTCTTGTAGCCAGAATATGGAGAATTCAAAATTGCAGAGAATGTATTGCATTTGGTCTACAACCAAGGAATGATCTGGTATGTAGTCCTTCAGTGATTTTTCTTGTCTTTGTTGGCTGATTGCTATGTCAATCTGATGAAACCTATTCAAGTAGGACATTGGTAGTGTAGTCTTTTACATTAACAGATCATCTATTAATAGTGAGCTGTTGTTTTCTTGTTGGAGTTTCTTTTTTCTTAGTATTTCCTGTTGCTATTCAAAGGGCAACACTGAGCACTGACATGACCTATTTTTCCAGGATGGGAGCTTTCTTTTCACCTTGCTTACCAGCATTCAATGTTCTCAAGTTGATTGGACTGATGTACCTCAGGAGCTGGGCTGTGCTAACATGCAATGTACCACATCAGCAGGTGTTCAGAGCATCTCGGTGAGTCCAAAGGAGAATGAAATATAGTGAAAAAAATCAAATGCAGGCAATGCAAATGCATTTGTGCATATGAATAACATTAGACGAGATTTTAGCTCTGAAAGTTGACAACAAAATTTCACAATAATACTCACAGCAAAGGTCTGTGGCAAAAAACATGGTTACTGAGGAACTGAAGGGTTTGTAAAGCAGGGTAATTGAAGATATGCAAGAACTGAAAACTATGTCAGGGGATATTCCTAGATGGCTATATATGGCCTAATATAAGTGCTTTATTTCCATACAGATATGATGGAGCACAATAACCTAGATGTGTTAACTTTTGCAGGTCCTATTTTTCAATGTTTCCCTCTTTGAAAGCTGGGAAGCGTATCTACTTTTGTCTGTTGCACAACAGTTTTTCCCATTTTTATAATTGTTTAGTAAAAATGCAAATAATTTAAGGCATCTTTATTTCTTCAGAATCCATTTTTTCCAACATGTTTTGCAGATGAATTGATTTCTGCCACAGTTCTTTTTCTCCCCCAACACAACTGGGCAGTAAGGTCAGTTTTTATCAAAGGGTGCAGTAAACAGTTCTCTAGCTGCCACTGCAGTATCTGGAAAGCAGTGCAAATAAGATTTTGATCACTAAGAGTCTGTTGCAACCAGCTCTGTCCAGACTTTCTAATTATAGCAGAATGATTTTCATCTTTCAGAAACGTAGATCTTGAACCTGATAGGCAGATACACACTGGCACCTTTTATGTTGCTGCTGTTTTTCTCTCTGATTAGTGTAATCTGAAAGTTGTTGCCCCTTTTTGCAGATCCAATAATTTCTACTTGGCCATGTTGCTGTTTATGCTGTTCTTATGCATGTTACCAACAATTTTTGCTATTGCCCGATATAAGCCATCTCTGAGCTGCGGTCCTTTCAGGTAAGTTCCAACTCTTAAAATAAACTCATCAGGTTTGATAATACACAAATTACAGATGTTAAAAAAAAAGGACAATGCTTTTCTGCTGCCAATATTTTAGTGTAAGGTTTAATAAGGTGAATATGTCAACATTTTGAGTCAATTTGCTTTATGTACATAGTTCACTTATGTTTTGGTGGCACATTGCATTATGTAATCTCACACACATCACTTTTTTATGTCTTCATTCGAGCATCCTCTAAGTTTGGTCAGTGCTTTTGTACTTTGGAAAAACACTGTTTAAAAGCAAGTAATGAATAAGTTGGTTTGTTTTGTTGTTTGGTTTTGTTTTGTTTTTTTTTCCCTTTCTATTATGCTGTTCCAAAGTAGTTTTGGATGAAACTTCTTGTTTATTCAATGCAACACTGCTTAGCAAATATACTTAGGGTTCCTTACAACTTAATTTTACCTTTTCCCTTCCCCCCCTTCCACTTCTTATAGTGGTCAAGAAAAAATATATGATATTGTTTCTGAAACGATTCAAAAGGATTTTCCTGAATGGTTCAACAAGGTGATCACCTACATCAGCAGTCCTGTGGTGGTTCTCCCTGCACTACTACTTTTATTGTAAGTACTTTGGTTTTCATGGGCAATACTGTCCTTATCTCTGGGGAGTCAAATGTTGATACTGAGGGACAAACACCGCATTTTTACAATTTTATTAAGCATATGTGGAGAAAAAAAATCCAACACCTCACTGAATATATGGTATATGGATCAATTTGAGAATGAGACTATGTTAAACAGACTTTTATTGCATTATCAAAAGGAATTTCTCATGCCGGGATACTGTGTTAGAGCAAGTTGACTATACTGTGTCAAGGCTTGCAGTGCTGTTGGTTCCAGGAAGTTGAAGAAATAATTTTTCCATTTCCTCATGGCCTTTAGTTTAGTTTACAACAATGAACAGGGATCAGTCTGTCATTTGAAGAAGCTACTCAGTCATCCTGATTTCTAACAAGATAAATCAATTATGACCGTCTGCTCTTAAGTGTTAATTTAATTTAACTTGCTGCAGACGCTCCAGTGGAAGTCTTTTCTTACTTTGATTCTAAATAATTGTCCACAGCTGGGAATTAATATTGACTTTGAGATGTTTGAAATACACTTTGCTTCTATGAAGTATCTTTTGTCTTACACGTACCTTCGTACCATTTTTCTCCCTGTAAACTAAAGACGAAGGCAGAGTTTTTTTCTACAGTGGGCTTTTCACATAAATCAGAAAGATCAGGGCAACACTTCCCATTTATAATGTTTTCCTCTAACATCCCAGTTATCTAAATATGAACATATTTAAAAATTTAAATAGATATATTGAGTGCTTCAAACTGATGGCAAAACACATACATAAATGTTTGCAGTATGAAGTCTAGATGTAAGACTTAATCTGAAAACCAGTGTAATCCATTATGTCAGGTGATAATCTGCCAGGATCTGATCTTGACTTTGCCAGGGTAAACAGGGTGATATTTCAGTCAGCCAACAAATTATGTTGGTATGAGTCTTCAAGCTCAGCTGTAATTCTGGTATCTCTGTTCCATAACCTTGAACTGGGGCAAAAACACAAGACAACATTTATCAAAGTTACATATCCAGAATTAAATAGGAAAAAAAATCTAGAAACATACACAGGGTTACATGCATAATGAAATGACCTGCAAAAAAAAACCACAGGTAAAATCAGAACTGCCCTTAAATCGGTTTTCAGTGTCATTTATTTTATGTGTTTGCTTGAAAGAAGGCTGGGATCAATTATTGTGGTGTAAGGAAATGTACAGAGCAACAAGTGAACCTGTACATCATTTTGATGACCTATAAACCCTTAAAGGGAAACTGTCAAGAATGTTTGAAATTACTCATATAACCTCTTTCACTTCTAGCATGCTAATCTACTACTTACAAAGTATTGCAAGATCATTAAAATTCACCAACAATCAACTGAGAATGAAGATCCAAACAGTAAGTACAAAGCACTTTCATATGTAATTTGATGGGTCTTCAGTGAAGTATGAGTCTAGTTAAATCTCTAAAGTCATTGTCAGTGATTCACAATGTAAAACCAATCCTGTATGTTTCCTCTTTATAGAGAAGTGGATTTACTCTCTAATCCATAATAATTTACTGCTTCTAATTCTTCTGACTATATTTTAGGAAAGAAATGAAGATAAGAAAAAGGTGGTTCAGATGGCAGCAGGTAAGTAGGTGAGCTTTAGAAATGCCACTATCAATAAAGAATTTGGATGTAAAACCATTTTGATTTCTCATACCTGTAGGGAGGTACAACTACATTTTTAAAAACTGTATTTCTGGCATAATCTTCCTCTTAGATGGTTTCCAATCTTAGCTTGACTTACTCTTGGCAGCACCAAAAGACAAGGTGTACATTTTAAACCTAAATTCTTCTGGCTGTTTTCCTGCTTTCATCACCAACAGAGCAGAACCTGGGGATCATCTTTGATAATTCAAATCATGTCAGACCTTGCATACAATTCGAAGGCTGGTAGGCAGAAGAGGAGATAAGAAACAGCCTATATTGTTTGACCTGAGATGGCTGAATATTTCACCAGCAATGAGAAGAGTTCAGACTGAATTGTGAACTGTACCTGAGGGAATTTGAATCTGTATGTTCCACGTCTCAGATTTTAGCAATTATACACCACAGGAAGGATGCCATCCTTCTGATATCTCCTTGGGAAAGGAACAAGCCAAAGAGTAGACATGATTCAGTAGCCTTATGATCAGATGTCAATGCCACTGTGACCCCCCCTAATGTGAGGAAACACCTGATGTTTAGCAATGCAGTGATTAGGAGTGACCATTCAGGGCAATGACTTATGTGTCCTAACTGGGATTTCCTTTGTTACAGAAACCAAATTCAGCTTTTTGCTGTGACCAGTAGAGTCACTAATGCTTGTTTGCTAAATTCAGCCACCTTCATGTGGGAAAAGGGTGTATATTGTGAACCAAAGTGGGTCTCTTGAAAAGCGTCATGGAGTTGTTGCCCATTTTGGAATCCTACAGTGAAACATCCAGTGTTTTTTCCATTTTCCCAATACTCCATCTGTCATGTACCATAGTATGAGGATCCACCCCTTTATCACCATGTCTCCCCGTGTGACACCAGTTTCTCTTTTCTGAACACAGTGGGTTCTGTTGGCATTGGATTCCCTACTGATGCGGGAATCTGAGACATTGCATTTAGACAGCAGCTTCTAAATTTAGAGACCTGGATAGTTCCTGTAATAATTTCCATTCTCTAGCCAGAATCCAAAATCTGGATGGTAATGACAAGGGACCAGACCAAGAAAAGGATATTATCAGCCAGGAGTCTTCTGTTCGGTCCTCAACTCCTCGAAAGAATGGCAGTGTCTTGAACTTTGAATCTCCCGTGAGCAAAGGCACCAGAATCCAAACCATTTCCCAGTCTGTGCCCCAAACTGTGCCTTCAACTGATGTTGCAAGACCTGTCAACGCAACTCCCACAACTTCAACCTCCTTAACGCCAGCTGCCTCCATAACAAGCATACAGAAACCAAGAAATGATTGCATCACAAACAGGTAAGTCTGCTTTGGTTTTGAAACAGAACCTACATGACATACCTGTGTTTATTTACAAAATAGCTGTGCATTCAGTCTTTCTGGAGCTGTAAAATAGCTGAGAAATTTTTTAAAAGCAGATTTATTCAGGGGTAATATTCATATTTCTGGTGACACCACCTCCTTAACTCTCCCTTGAGATGGGATTATAAACCTTTTGAAATTATGCGGTTGATGGAGTTGACACACACCTTGAGCACAGGTTAATGCTAAATTTCCCCTCGGGCACATAACTAGAACAGTTTGTGTGGGATATTGTTTCCATAAACAAGAAAAACACAGAGCGAAGGAACTTTATGCAGGTCTAATTGTAGGGTAGCCAGTTTTGGACAGCAGCTGACAGATGCTTTAAGCTACCTGTTGGTTTTTTGACAAGTGATCAGATAAAGAACAGTTCTCAGAATAATAAGACAACATGAAAGGAATGTAGCTTGAGAGGTCAATTGTCTACTGACTTTTCCCAAGGAAGAACAAATATATCTTCTAATTTCTAGGGTGTGTTTCTCAAAAAGGTACTAAAAATTTGGAATAGTGGAAATATGATCTTCACTCTTTCAACCTAGTGTTTGACTTCCAGAGCAATGAATTTTTTATATATTTTAATTGCATTAATTGGTAAGTGTGTGTCTCTGTATTTCCTTTCTTTTTTTTCCTTTTCCTTCTTAAAGATACCCAAGCATTGTGCACAGGAGCACAAGTGAGCTCTGCAAAACAAAGCCCTACACACCAGTGACCTTCAAAAAGCACCCTGAAGATGTTCACTCTGAGCCTCTCTTCAGAAAAGCCATTCGGCAGGTAAATCCGGATGCCCTCGAGGCAGGGGCTCCTGTTTTTGTGGGATGTAGACCATATGCTGCCAGGTATTTCCTGGTTAATGAAAATGAGTCCCGCAAAAAATCCCTCCGTTCCACATCCCGACTCCAAAGGCGTTTCAGAAAGGAGCAAGCAGGGGACATTATTGAGCTGTATCCACGGCACGTCAGAAGATACGTGGTTCGAACCCCACACGAGATGTATTCCTCTCATCCCAGTGAAGATGAGGAGGACGAGGAAGAACTTGGGAGAGAATTCATGAGCAGATCCCACCGCCCTCGCTCACTGTCTGATCTTTGCCCAGCACCGAGATTTTACATTGGGGAACGTGCTGATGGCCACATTCTTATGAGCAAAGATCTAGCCAGAGTGCATTGCAAATCCTGGGATGATGGTTTTGAGCTGGACCATGACAGGCCTCCATATGCTTACAAGAAAGTGCACCTGAACTATCCTGAGCCACGTGTGAAACCAAAATCAAAGCAAAAGCTGGAGCAGTCTCTAACAGAATCTGATTCCATCTCCATTGAATCCAGCAGTGATCCACAGAACAGCAGCAATGACCAGTACATCCAGGTCATTCACAGCAAGGACAAGTATCCAAAATCTGGAACAAAACTCACCAAAAAGAAATCAAAAAACAGTGTTGATCTAAGTATGTCTGAGCCTAATGAACTGATATGCTCAAATGTCTAAGGAAGCGCCCCAGCCTTTTTGTGTTTTGAACAGCTGTACATGCATTTATTGAACCTGCTGTTTGAGGTCTATCAGAGTAATTGTGATGTTGTCTTTGTAACAACCGTGTGTGCAGCCACTGGAGGTGGGAAGAGCATAGTTAGCCTTGTGTTTTACTGCATCTTCCTTTAATATCACAACTGATATGTTGCAAATTTTGGAAAATTATTCCAATTTATTCCTTACTGTTATTCTGCTAAAAAACAAAATATCCACCTACGGGAAAATCAAAAACCATGTACCTTGGGCACTTCAATTAAACCAGCACAGAAACATGTCTGATGAAGCTCTCTCTTTATCTCATGCACTTGCAGCTAAAGATGCTTGCACTGAATAAATTCAGATCGGAATCAGCTTCCTACAAAGGGAGTTGCTACTTAAGAATATGACATCTTGACAAGCCTTATTTGAATACGTTGTGGCTCAAATCAGGAAAAAAGTTAATTAGCAAGAATGGTGAGTTTCTTTAGAAGGTCCTGTGTATTTTCACTGGTTGCTTCTTGTCTCAGTATTACATATTCATGTTCATGCGTGTTCCACCCCTTGTTATCTTTAATGGTTATGTTACCTCCCTTCTATACCCAAGTTAGTAAGTCACTGCCTACCCTTGTCCCTGTTTGTCAAACCACTCCCTTTTTTCTAGCTTGTTCCTCAGCCTCCCTATAAAAGGGAGTGGGTTTAATAAACGCTCACCCTCACCTTCCCCAAGCGTTTCTTCATTTCAAGAACCCCTCAGCTGACCTTAAGGCGGCTGACCCTCCCCGTATCGGGTCTTAACAACACTCCCGATAACGGCCCAGCCTGATATGCTCCTCAGTGGAAAACTTCTGACCCGTGGCCTTTAAAAAAGCCTCTTCATTACTTCTCATCGAATTCTATACAGTTTTCCACACAAATTCCAACCTTATGCTCTCTTCGGATGCCGAAGATCTTTAACACACCCACCCATTCCCTCTCCCACGTCTCTGGGCTGGGATGGATGTCTAGGGGAGTGCACGGGAGGCCCAGCCCCTCCACACCGCCCCCGCTGCTCCCGAGGGCCCCCTGCTATTCCCGGCTGTTCACGGAGGTTCCTCGCCGTCCCCTGTTTGTTCCCAGGGGTTCCTCGCTGCTGTCCTCGCTGTTTGAGCCCCTTCTGTGTCCCCGCTGTGCCGGCCCGGCCCGGCCGTGCCCCCTCAGGTGCCGGGGCGGTGCCTCCCCCGGTCCGGGGGCGGTGCGGGCGCTCCAAGGCGGCGGAGGGGGCGGCCCTTTCCTCCCTCCTTCCCTGCCTGCATGGACTCCCAGCAGCGGGTCGAGGCGGCGGCCGAGCAGCTGCGGCTGTACCAGAGGGACCCCGGCGGCTGGAAGGGCTGCCGGAGTTCGGTGGGTGAGCGGGGCGGGGGCGGCCCGGCCCGGCCCGGCCTGGCCCGGCCCGGGGGCTGAGGGGCTCATCCCTTCCCATCCCTTCCCGTCCCGCAGGGCGAGGTCGCGGTGTCCTGGAGACCTTCTGCGGAGTTCGCCGGTAACCTGTGAGTAGGGCAGGCTGCCGGGGGGGTCCTGCCTGCAGGGCCGGGCTGCGAGCTGTGGCTCCGTGTCGTCCCCCCTCAGGTACCGCGGAGAGGCGATCCTGCCCGGCAGCCCGCGGCACGTCTGGGACTGCATCAAGCCGGTGGCCGGCGGGCTCAGGACCAAGTGGGACCAAAACGTGAAGGACTTTGAGGTTATCGAAGCCCTCAGCGATGTAAGTTTCTGAAAGCTGGGCTGGGGAGGTTAATGCAGGGGGTGAGTTGGGCAGCGCCGGGCTCTGTGCAGGCCTTCCTGGTGTGCCTCGGCAGAGCGGCCGTGATACCGGCAGGGAGGTCCTAAGAAGTCGTACAGTGGCTCTGGACAGGATCAGCCTGGCAATACTGGGATAAGAAACCCTTTTTTTCCTTTAATTTTTTTTTCCTTTTCAATGAATGTTATATATTCTATCAGCATATATATAAACAACGGTATATATATATATATATATATAAACATATATGTGAGAAACAGTCTCAGACCCAAAATGGGTTTTAGAATAAAAGTTTATTATATGGTGAAAGCAAACAGCATGCTGGATGAGACAGAAGTCCTCGCTCCCCAAAAACTGCATACCAAACACAGCGCAGGTTGGGGTTTATCCAGTTACTTCAGGCATATTCATTACATCATATACGTTTTACAATGTGATGCTAAACAGTCTTCAACATATGTTTCTTTATTGTGTCAGTTCCATCCTCTATAATTCACCTCTTCCCTGATATGCGCTCAGGGAAACTAACCACTTCAGCCATAATTCAAGTATTTCCTTGATAGGGAAACAGAGAAACTAACCAGTTCTACCATAACTCACATTGTTTTGGTAAAGAAGAGAAACTAAACAGTCTTACCATCATTTACAGCACCTCTGTAGTAAAAACAACTTATTCCCTTTATGCACTCCATGTCACCCTCTGCCTTTAGATGGCCTTGGGCAGCTTTGTCATTAAAATGGAGATGCTGCACTTGGAGCATGACAGATGAACAGGGCATCAGCTTCTGCTACCACAGTTATACAGTCTAGTTCCCTTTTTGGTTTCTGGGTTGTTTTTGTTTTTGGGTTTTTTTAGCATGTCAGAAACTTACTTAAAAAGCTGTGGTTTTAGATCCCCAAATGGGAAGTGTGTGTAGGTGCTTGGAGGCAGCCAGGTGCAAACATAACCAGTTCCAGAAATGCTTGTGGAAGTCCTGTGAAGTTCGCTTTTCTTGGGGGAACCTTAGAAGCATTTAGTATTATAAACTTCAACTTGAGAAATGCTGCAACCTGCCACTTGAAATTCCTGGACTCACCAGCACTTACTAGTGTGGTAGAAATGTCTGCTTTGGAGAGCCTGTCACCATGGAGCCTCCCTAGAAGAGGATGGTGGTGTTAATGGTTCTGCAGCCTAACCAGTTGGGTTACTGAGTTGTATCCCATGTGTATGACACAAAGAAGTTATCTTTGCTAGCTTCCCAGGAGTGAGAAGCATTTTACCTGTCCTGTGAGCACAGATTTGCCAGATTTGCATTTCAGCATCCCTTAGTCAGCCTGGAAGCAACACATTATCACTGTTTTTTTCGATTCAACTGTCCTTCATTGGTACAGAATAGTTCCTTTTGACTGTGCTGATTTATGTTTTCTTCACAAAAGGTGTAGTAGAACTCCTTGATGGAGCTTAGAAAGTGTAACTGAAAGAGTTCCAAAAAGTACGGGTGTTTTTCTCATGTGCTTCTGAAAACATCAACTGACATAACTCTGTCTTCTGACTTCCAGACTGTCTCTGTATGCAGAACCACAACCCCTTCAGCTTTCATGAAGATTATTTCACCAAGAGAATTTGTGGATGTGGTAGTAATGAAGCAATATGAAGATGGGACAATGCTATCTGCTGGTGAGGCATTTTTGTTCTCAGTGGGCTCATGTCATGTTAGGAGATAACCAGCTGCTACCAGAAACAAATAAAAGATAACAGCTAAGTAACATGCTGCTCAGTAGTTGCTGACCTGGTATTGGTCAGAAGATAAAAGAGTAATTGTCTCTCTAAGTTGTTGTTCTGAGAGTATATAAATCATCTTAGTACTGAGATGATGATGATACTGTTGGCTGGTTTCTTCCACTGCTATGCTTTTGAGATTGAATAAGTATTTAATTTACTTTTGAGTTCTGGGATTTTTTGTGGGTGTTTTTGTTGTTTTAAGAGTTTGCAGAACTTTATAAAAGAAACCTATTTAGTCTAAATCCCATTTTAATATTTTCTACACTGCCCCTAGGTTTTGATGAAGCTATTGTGGTATATACAGTGGTATAAATGTACCACTCCTGTATGTGGAAATTATTGTTTTTATGAAAAAAAATTAGTCCTTCTTTTTAAGGGGTTGCCACTGTATGGAAGGATGTTTCGTTGGGTTTTTTCACTTTCACCCTTTTGTTTCACTGTTCCAAGTCAGTGCTTTTATTGCCTCACTGCTCAGGTGTCCCATTTGCCCATCCTGTTCAGCAGTACCTTGCCAGGAATTTATACTTGCCAGAGTGTAGCTTCCCAGCAGCCAAGGGGTGTATCCATGTGACGTGGTTTTACTGGCAGTAACCTGAATGGCCTCACACAGCGTGGGTTGAATGAAACTCCCTGCAAGTGTCTTGGTGCTTCCTTCAGAGCTCAGTAACAATTGCTTCTGAGTTCAACCCTTCTTTGATTTCCCCATTCTAAGGCCAGAGTGGTTCCTTTCCTGACCAGTTCTGTGGCACAGTCCCACACTCAAAGAGTTATATTGCTGTTCTTTTAAAATAGATTTTCATATAGTGAGTTGATTTCTAAGTTGGTGCCTTGAGTACTGAGCACTTTCCCATCTTCTATAGGAATGACATTTTCCTTTAATGCTTTTTCTTACAGCCACCAATGTGGAACACCCACTGTGTCCTCCTCGACCAGATTTTGTGAGAGGTTTAAATTACCCCTGTGGCTGTATCTGTATACCTGTTCCAGGGTAAGAAGTGATCTAATTGACTGTTTCAGGTTCTAAAGCTGCTCTTATCCATTGTGTTTTTATGAGTATTTGTGTATGTTTATGTGGCCACATGTGACCTGTAACCTCTTGGCAATGGCATGTTTCTGTCTTCTGGTAATCATTATGACTGCCTGCCCTTTTTGTTCTCAGTTTTGTGCTATGAATTAGTCCCTCTTCATTTCCTAGAGGGAAGTCTTTAGTGTTACAGGAACTCATCATGGTGGTATTCTCACTGACCTCTTTAGCAGAGATTCAGCAAAACATACAAATATGGTCTTAATTTTTGGTAAATGAGTATCTGGTTGTTTATTACATTGCCATAATTTATAAACACAGTCATGTAACTAATTCGGACCTAGTTAAACTGTAATTTGATAGCTACATTCACTGAAATTTGTCTGTTTCTTTAAAAAAGAGTTCTGAGAAATACTTATTCTAATGCATTGGAAGAGTTATTGTGAAAAGTTCTTAATGCTCTTAAACCACTGGCTATAAAATCACTTGCATTGTCTTTGCAGGGAGCCAGACAAGACTCAGCTCCTCACTTTCTTTCAGACGGATCTTGGTGGCTACCTCCCCCAGACAGTGGTGGATTCCTTTTTTCCTTCCAGCATATCTGGATTTTATAGTAACCTGACCAAAGTTGTTAAGACATTAAAAGCATAAGACGAGTTGCTGACATCACCAGCTGAGGGAAGGGGAAAATATAACAGCTTGAGGGTAAAAATAGGACGTTTACCTCAAGGACTTTTCAGTCAGCAAAGATACTTAAGAAAGGTGACATGAAACAACCAACTAAAACAAATTTTTAAAACAACATTTTTTTCCTGTCTCCATGGAGAACAATGAATTCTTTTCTAATATTAAATTCTTCATTTTGATACTTAGAAAAATATCCCACCAGAGGCTGGAAGAATTCTGGAGGCAGCAGTGGTGGCTGGCTGCAGGGAGAAGATGCACATGCTGGATCTGTTCTTGGCCACACTTTGTCAGTGTCCGTAAAGGGGAGTGTTGCTAAAACCCACTTAGTACTGCAGCATTAGCCAGGTGCAGGTCACCTCTGTCTGGTCTCTGAAACTGTGTGTAGATTCTGTGGAACAGTGTTTTCTTCACCAGAAGAAGAAGTTTTAGAGCTGCTGAGATGCTTCAGTGGATCTAAGCTTGGAAATGGTAAAAGCCAGAACAAACTGGATTGTATGGAGGATCCCACTTGTTTGTTCCAGCAGATGTCATTACTGATTGTAAATATGCCTTAAGTGCTCTTTTGTAAGTCAGGGTCCAGCAGTGAAAATCAATTCACAGGTCTGTGGGCTGGCAAATAGACACTCTTCCTTTCCCCTCTCTGTACCAAAACCAGTGATCTCCACAGTGTCATGAAACAAACTGAACTGACATAGTGGCAATAAATAGAGGGTTAAGCACTTTACTTGCTGCTTTTTAAACTGCACTTGGAATGACTCTTTTGAACTATACTTGAATGTGTTTGGTCTCCTGTGGTGAAAGACTTTAACGGGTAAATAATCTTTCCTGTAGCTTTGTCCTGACAGGCCATTAGGGACATTGCTGTTCTCTCAGACTGGTTTGCCTCACAGCATTATCTTGGGAATTCACCACCTGATTCTCTGTGCAGTGATTTGTCCACCTTTAGGAAATACCTGTGGTGCTGGTTGCTGCAGGAATGTCAGACATTACAATGGATTACATATAATTACAAAAAGAAAAATAACTTCTGAATTAGGAATTTAAATGCAGGTTGTGATTTTAATTCTGTAATTCAATTAATTAACAAGGTTAATATGCTCTCCTTTCTGTCCCTATATTTTTTAATATTTATTATAGGGGGTGGACTTGTACACAAAGCTTCCCATTGTAAATCTTAACCTACGAAATAGTTTTCCAAGGAAAGAGTTTTTAGTCGTCTCCTTTGTATACAAAGATGTAAAATCTTGTGTGAGTGTGGTGAAATAAATGTGCTTTCTGCTACATCTTACTGTTTTTCCTGAATCATCCTTTAAAATGATTCTTCATGCACCTGCTTTGCCATCAAGGAGATGTGAGAGTTGCTTAGATCTCCAGCACGTCTCTGAATTTAAGTCAACAAGAGAGGGAAAAACCTTCCCTGCCATTTGCAATGTCCCCCACCTGCAAAGAGGTGGTTTGGTGAGTGCACTCACCTTCACAGGTTCTTTGCCCTTGATTGGTCCTTATTTCCAGTTGGTGCTTTTTATACTTAAGAGTATCAAATTCACTGAGATGGGATTTGGGCCTTGATATTACAGAGGCTGCTTATACATGTTGTTCTGAATGTATTGAAGTTGTTTGGCATGAATTGCAGTACCTTGGCAAGTCTTTCCAGGGTTATAGTCAAGTAATTTAGCAAAAAGTTCAAGGAGCAGAGCTGAAGTCACCTCTCACTTCTGCAAGTAAACCTTTTGCAGACAATGCTGCTCCTTATTAGCTGCTTTTAATTTTTTTCTTTTATTGCTCTGAGGTGGTAGGTGAGGCTCTTCATTGGAATAATTTAAGGATCCCTTTTCTGAGTGCACAATAACTTCTATCCAGGAGGAATTAAGAGCCCCTAACATTCAGCATTCAATCCTGCCTAACTAGAGTTGGAAATGTCTTGGCAAAGAGTTTCATGTAGGTAACAGTTGAAAAATGTACAAAAATATTCATATTTTTCTCTTATTTTGGTTGCTACCCAATTAAAATCTTTGTTTTGAGATAAGAGGTTGGTTTTTGGAAAAGACAGTTCAGTTGGTTAAGGGTTTGGAAGTGTGGGGGCAGATGGCTTGTCAAGAATGTTCTTTCAAGGACAAACACACAGTTGCCTTGTGAGGAAAGGCCAAAGCAAATTAGATGCCTGGACTCCATTAATACCTTCTGCTGCCTATCCTGCTTCCCTTTATCTCAGTTGCTGTTTCTCTGGTTTTGTGTTCGTGCATGGAAATCAGCTCCTGAGCTCCTTAATTTCTTCCTGCTAAAATCAAGTACCGAAGAAGGGTCCAGAAAATCCCCAACTCTGGGAAGGTGAACAGCCAAGGACAATAGCCAGTGCAGCCAATCTGGCTTTCAGCTGGCCATCACCACTTCCATCCTGCCAGTGCATATCTCCCTTCAGTGAAACCAGTCAGAGAAGACCAGCTGAGTACAAGAGACCATCTTGCCATAGATACACGTGCTGCTGCTGGTAGAACTGCATACAGTGCATGTAGAAAGCACTGCCAAAATGCTGGTAGCACTTGAAGCAAGGATTTGTCTCCAAATTTTGTGTTTCTGGAATAAACATTTCAATTCAGAAGTACTTCCCACGTACTCTCACATGTACTTTCCCTTCCAGAATTAACAGAAACATTTGGGAGAAGAAGACCCCTGTGGTTAAAAGGTAAGACTTGGTTCTAAATAGCCTTGTTATTCTCCTGCTGTAGTCTTCTGAGACCTCTGGCTAGAGGAAGGTTAGGAAAACCTCCGCTATATTACCCTCAGCTTCCTACCTCACCCTTGGAATACCATGAGAACTCCTTCCCGCCCCATGTTTGCCTGCTGAAGTTGAGATGGCTCTGTGAGTAGAAAGTCATCCTGACAGGGTTTGGCTGTCCTGGATGTTCTGAACAGAAAAGCTGGGCTTTTCTAGGGAATATTGTTTTGACACAAAAAGCTGCATCCCCCTCTCTGCCTTTTACATGTTCCCTAAAGCAGTGTTTAGTTATAGGCTTGTAGACACAGTTCTTCCTGGGGAGGTAAGTCAGGGAACAGGACTTGGAGAGTAGTACTTAAAACTTAGCACAAGATGTGCTTCTGATATTTGTTAAGATAATGGCTTAAAACAGAAGAGTATTACCATATTTTATTACAACCAGTATATTATTAATAAAGTCATTATTTTATAATTCTACATTTTTAACATCTGTTTCTGAATGTTGGAATAAGAATCATGCCCATTTTCTGCACATCTTAGACACATCCCAGACAGCTTTCTGTGTACTGGCAGTGAGATCCTGTATATACTCTTCATGTGTGCTTTCTGAGTGCCTTGCTGTGCTAGGCAAGTGCCTGCAAGTAATAAAATCCTTTGTTTGATTATTGGCAGTAGCCTAATTCCTCCCCTTACAAAGTTTTGGATGACTTGGTGTTAACAGAGCTCTGATTCTTCCTCTTGATGATGGCTGTGATGGGCCCATCAGGTAATGCCTTGATTATATTCCATGCTTCAAAGCGAGTGAGCCCTTGCATGGCAGTTGTGTGCACTTGTAGCAGCTCATCACCAGGCTGGACAGGGCTGCTCTGTTCCAATGCAGTCCCTGGGGAAAGAAAATTAGTTCCCTTTAATTCTTGGTGTGGAGGAGACTTTAATGGATCTTTCACTTATCAGTGAAATAGCTGGACCACCAGCATCTTTGGTATAAATAACCTGGTCAAATGTGGCAACAAGTTACTGGCACTGAACAAGTTAATGCTGCATTTGCAAAAAATACCATTTCTACAGGTGTAAATCAGCAGCCAGTTATGAACCGCATGGGTCTGCATCAGCTGGGAGCATGTGTATGCATTTGTGTTTACCTTTAAATATCCTGTTGATGATGATGGGTTTATCTCCCTGGACAGAGCCCTTCCCGCCTTCCAGACTGAATCCCAAACCAGCAGGTGTTTTTTCTAGAGTTACAGTGCAGATTGCATCTCCAGTTGCTGGAAACAAATGGACAGTTACCAGATGGGCAGCGCATACTCTGAAAATCTAAAACATCTGCTACAAAAAATGAGCGTCTGGTTTGTTTGCAAAGGCACCATAAACTGCCACATGAAAGAGAAACCTAAAACTTTTTATTTATCTTTTAGTCACTCTGAGGCCCTCTGGGAAGCTGGGGAAAGTAAGTTGTGTTTGAATTTAAGGTAAACCTTTGACTTGATATTAGTTATGAAAGTGCTGTAAACTACAGAGCTGCTAATGTTTATTTGCAGATGGAAATAAAACTACAGATCTCCAGATTGTGCTTTAGGATGAAAAAATAAAACCAGCACAAGAATATCTTGAACATGAAATAGTCACCAAAACTGTGACCTTGCTGTGTTTCAGATATAGCTGTCTGCTGTATTGAACAATAGCACATTGTTTGTTCAAACTGAAATTCTCTTTCACAGAGAACAAATCTTGTAATAGTGGTAGAATAAAGAATCACTGTTCACTAAGTTGTCATTATACCTTCAGTTTAATTTGTTGCTACAATAACCACCTTTGTACAACTACAGAAATTCATATAGAGAATCACACTTAGGTTTTTTAGGGAGTTATTTTATTTTAGAAATCCAAGAATTATTTCTCTTTTTAACAAAGTTATTCCCAATGTCTGTTTTAGGAATGTTTTATTGACTTTGCTGTCTTTAGTCATGGTTCTCAGATTCACGCAGTCAGAGCTGCTTTATGAACACTTGGATTTCAGGCAATGAGTAAACACTATTCAGGTAGGGGGCTGCAAGACTTACCAGACTCTTGTGAAGCATCACTTGCTACCGAAGATGTACTAGAGTTGATTGAAACATTGAGATTTGTTTCTCCATCTTTAGGTTTTCTAGTGACAACAACAGCTTGTCTGGGTTGTCGAGCCTGTCGCATGATTGCTGAGGCATCACTGTGAGTCACACCTTTAAGAGACTTCCCATTAATGGATAGTACTTCATCTCCTTTCTGAATAGTTCCTTCCTGAGATGCCAATCCATTGGCAAACACTTTGTGAACCTATTGAAGAGTCCAGTCACCACACAGGTACAAAACGAAAGGGAGGGAAAAAAGGTCAAATCCCTCAGTTAATACTTTTAATCACATGAATTTTTCATTTTTTGCCAGGAGTAAGTTGCTTCTATCATGTTATAGGACTGACGACTGAAAAGATTTGTAAAGCAGTTCTCCTGTGCACATCCCTGCTCAAGCAGCCAGGGAAGCAGATGGCCAAAGCTGTGCTGCCTGTGGTCTGTATCTTGTGTATGCTGCTTCCTACCCCTCTCACTGCTCTGTTCGTGGGAGGACGAAGGCATGATGCTTATCTCGAACTTCCAGACCCCTCACGAGTTTATGCACCCACCTCATTCCACCAGACTACCCTGCTCTGTCTTCTGTAAGCACAGTAAGGTGTTGGTTATTTCCTGCTGGGGGCTGTGTGTTCTGCCTTTGTTTTCAGAGCTGAGGGGGAGTAGATGCTCAAGGAAGCACAACCCTGCTCCCAGTCCCCTGGGTAGGCAGCTCTGTGCAGAAGGAGCCTGTTTTCACTACTAAGACCATTGTTCTTCCAGCCCTGTGAGTACAGCTGCCTACTTTGATTATGCCAAAAGCCAAACACTGTAGCAGAAAACCAGTAAGATATATGCTTTTAGATAGAGTAGCTGTTTGGGGAGTACTTTTAAAGAATGATGTTACTTACTGTTATTATTTTGTTTTCTAAATCAATGCCCCCTGCCAGGCTGAATCCAAGCCCAGTATCTTCTTCTTTATGCAAAATTGTAACGTGAATATCATCAAATTCCTAGGCAGAGAAAGGAATAAAGTCAAGAACTTCCCAAAAGATGTGTCATGATGGTTGCAAAATTAGCATGTTTTCTTTTTCTCTATTGTGCATTTTATAATGAGACTTAGTGGCATAAACATAATATTAAGTTGCGAAGATTAACCAGACACATTTACTCTACAGCTTCCTGAAAATCATGCAAAGAAAAGAAAAAGCAGATTTACCTTTAACGTTGCTTCATCTAATGTTTTAACTTCCTCTATAAGCTTTGCTAACTCTTCAGGGGAAAGCAGAGAGATGACTGACTGCCCTGGCACGCCGGATGCTTGAGGTGAGCTGTGTTCCTGTCTCTCTTCCTCCTTCTCATTGTCTGCCAAGCTCACAGTGTAGTCTCTCAACTCAGAGAGGCTGTCCCATTGTGGCAAGAATAAAACAGAAACTGAGTTATGAAACAACATACCCACAAAAGCAAAATACAATTTTGGAGCAGTCATCTTTTGATTGTATTACCATGTAATTGGTGTAGTAACTTCTATAAGTATTATAAATACAGGCAAAGCTAAATCAATCATGAGTCTAACAGAACTAGAATCTATCACACCAAAGAATAATCTCTTGGTCCCAGGCAAAAACTGACTTAAATCTTCTTTATCATGGAGATACTAGAAATATTGCCCCTTAAATAGGAGGATGTTTGAAATATATATGTGCATACATAGTATGAATTAAAACCAGGCGTAACTTGTTCTCAGAAGTTCTCAATTTAGCCTGTGCTTTACTATTGTGTGCTACTACCTTAGAACATTAATCTGTTAGTGTACCAGCACAGATGCTCACCAGTGCTGATCTGTAAATCTGAATTTGGAATATGGTATCTTACTTTAGCGAAAACCCAGTGTCCTGGTGATGACTGTCGCTTGCAGGTGAGATAGAAGTCCTCTCCTCCTCCTCCACAGAGGACTGAGACTCTGTGTCTGGAGTTTCCCATGCACTGTTTCCAGAAGAGGCTGGAAGCTGAGGAAGGCAAAGCAATGACTTCATTAAAGCAGACGACACTTGGTTACTGATGGAATAGATTTTGCTACACTTCTCATCATACGGCTTCATCATCTCACAAGCCTGGCTAGCAGAAAGTGGGAAGCTCCGTGACCTCAGGCTGTGTGCTTTTGCTACTGATACAAGATGGGAATTTGCCATGGCTCCTGTGGTTAAGAGACTCGATAACACTTCAGTGCTGGCACTGCTGCTTTTCTCTGAGCTGGCTGCAACAGCCTCCCTGCGAGAGGAAGGTCTGTCCAGGCTCTTGGTACCCATGGGCACCGGTGGCTGTTGCTGGGGTGTTTCACAATGCTGGAGGAAGGGTTGGTTTGAATGGGCTGGAGCCACTTCTGACTTTGGTGCCGTGGGAGAGGATTCTTTCTGGGCTGATGGTTTCAGGCTAAACCTTCGGGGTGTCTTTTCAGGTGACTGTGGAGCACTCAAGGATTCAAATGAGCTTATTCTTTGTTTTATTGATGATCCTCCAGGGGACACACGCAATAGGCTGGATTGCATTTTTTTGCTGGAAATACTGTCAGGATTGGGAGGACTTTGATCTGCTTGTGGGTTTAGATCTGAATTTGCTTTTCTCAGTCCTTTCAGACTTTGGCGAAACCAGGTGGGCTTAGGTGCAACAGGAGGACCCTTTTTCCCACTGTCATTTTCATCTGATTTTAGCCCTTTTGAACCAAGTAACTCTGATTCTGATTTCTTCAGAGCTGTCTCTGAGCTGCTTCGATGTTGATTCTCTTTCTTTGTGTCAATGCCAGGTTGCAAATCTAAGTGGACGTTGTTTTCACTCATGGTAGGGTTAAATAAGCTTTTTATGCAGTCAGAAATTTTAACCCAAGGGTCTTCTGTTGTTATATCAAGACTATAATCTACCCGTGCTTGTCTTTTGAGTACAGGCCTTCGTATTGATGAAAGTGGAGTCCCTGTATTAAAGAAACATAAATTATAAAAAAGCCTCCCTCTACTGCTCCATCCCTTATCTCTGCATCATCACTAATTCATTAAATTTTAATTTCATTCAAACCTCTGGCAGAGTTTTTTTAAGTTTCTGAAAAGTTTAAACTTTTTAAAAATTGATAACTCTTGATCTGCAAGTTCTGACTCCAGATATTGAAATTAACTGAAAAACAAGGCTCTTACACACATATATAAGATCCCTTTTTAAAGGGTTTGCAAATTCCAAATATAACCTGATGTTCTGGGGTGCTGAAATGATGATATAAGCTGTAAGAGTTAAAATAGAAGGTTAAAATTGTGGTGTTTTTGCAGCCTAGTGAAAAAGGTGATGTTACAATAAATTCTTTTGGATTTCTTTTTTCCCAGCTTTATAAGTATATCCTGCTCTAGAAAGACTCTCCTAAGAAGATCTTTGATTAATATTTTTGCAGGGATTTCCAGTTATTTTTCTGATAAGTAAAAACTTGATTCTAATGTAGGAGTATTTTTTACATCCCAGACTGATTTTGCATTTTATTGTTAGACAGGGTAGAACAGAATGGCACCAAACTTTTGTTTGTGCACTTGCACAGGTACTGTTATCTGTTTCAGTGTAATTTTTTTAAGGCATATTTTTTACATTTTTAATGATCCGATCCAGAAGTTACAGAATTACATAACCCTTTTTGTTGTAAGAGACTCCTTGAGAGTCCTTAACACTCCTTAACTCTAAATTTCCTTAATTCTAAGTAGCACAGCAGAAAACTAACTTATCAATGCTTTGTACCATTGCAACACTAGAGCCTTGAAACTATGCATAAAAATGTGCTTTAGAAACTGTAAAATTGACCTTTAATATAAGTATTCAATATTACTAAGCAGTTTCATCTGAAGAATATAGAAAATTTGTACCTGTCCATTATATTTATTTTTTTAACAGTAAAGCATCTCTTATACTGCTTTTGATCTAGTTTCTCTCTTTTTCAAAGATTAATTAATAAAGTTTCATCTGTTCACACCACATTTACAGATGCGTTTAAAGAGGAAGATGAAGTCAGCTCAATATTCTTTTGGAATTCAAACCAAATACTAGGTTTAGCTGAAAGAAAAAGGTAATGGAATTGAACATACCAAAGGTTTCTTTTCCTTCTTGGTCTCTGCCTACTGGAGCAGCAGTTGAGTGTTCTGTATCATGTGCTGCAGGAGAAGTGGTAAAGACACTGAGTGTTACATCAGTTTGGTGCCCCTCTAGCATTGGTTCTCCAACTTCCTGTTGAACAAACAGGAAAGCGAATTGAGTCAGAATGTAATTATGTAAACCACACTATATCTGAAAAAAAAATCAGAAAAAAAAAATATTAATCTGGGACAAAAAAAAAATAATAAAGGAACCACATGCAAAAGCTTGGTATGTAGGCCTCAAACTGATGAATACAGAATCGCTGGGGAATGAAGATTTAAAAATAAAAATTAAAAAAGCCTCTTTTAATGATCTGAAATACAATCTGACAAGAAACCCTCTGTCTTGAGTATGTACAGAGGAAGTTGTCTTCCTGAGTAGAGCTTGACTTTATTGATCTTAAGCTTCAGGTTTTTTTCATTATCATTTAGAATGACTAAATACTGAAGGATAAGAAGTTGCAGGCAGTGGTAAGTTCAACAACTGCTTATTTCCCTTAATTTTCCTTCTCAAAGGTGATTTTCTAGTAACTGTTGATGAATATATTTCTACTGCTCTTTTTAGGGGATATTAAAAGAGTTACCTTGCATAGGGTGCTTAACTGAAACTTTTCTCAGGTATTAACTTTATACATGGACTTCAGTCTGATCTATATAATTTTATTTTGATTCTGTAGCTTGGGAACTGTTGGGGGGATTTTGGTGGCATTTTTCTTTTTTTCTTTTTTCTTTGCATTGAGAACTGTTCATTTCTACAACCACCTTACTAAATGTGGGGAAAAGTGGTTTCCTTTTTAAACAAACCACAACTTCATTTCAACATGCAGATCTCACAATCCTCCACACTCATGCAAATGTGAAACACTGTCTTTCTGTTCTCTTAGATGAGAGGGAACTGAAATTTAGTAATGTTCAAATATACACTGATTCCAAATACCTTAGCTCATCAGCAAACACGTAGGTGCATCACAATTTAAATCAGTTTATTTAATACCTCCTGTTCTCAGGAAATGTATCAGAGCCCAAGATTACCTGCTGAACATAATGTTAGTATTTTCTTCCAATAAAAATCCACTCCTGAAACAAAGCAACTGTTCAGTGACTTTTCTGTTTACTAAGAGATTTGACTCAGTGTCACAGATTTTAAGGATCAACCATACCAAGCTGGCATCCGAGGCTGTGTAAACTCCAGTGTTCCAGCCTGAAACTCCTCATGGTCCCAGTTGCGCTGGAATCAGAAAGTGCTCGAGGTCACCAGACACTACTCTGCCTTCTGACCTTACTTTGAACATCATGTATTGGACCCAACTGGCTTCACTAAGACACACACATTATTTATAAAACAGAAGAGTCTCATCCTCTTTCCCCAGTCCTCACATATGTATGTACTTTCTTCCCTGCCCTTCTTCCTGCTGTCATACAAAGTCACTTTGCCTTCCTCCTTCCTCTACCTCACAAATACAGACACAAGAAAGATTTTGTATATCTTGCTTTACCTGAACACTTGCAGAAGGTGATGCAGCCAATTCTGATGTCAGCTTTTCTCTTCTGTCTGCATTACACTGGTCATCACATGCGCAGTCCTGCTTAAAGTATTTCCTCGGTGGAGGCTTGGGCTTCGATGATTTAGGCTTTCTAACGAGGATCTCTGATGATTTCTTAGTATTTTGCAGGGACCGACCTCCTTCACTACAGGTAGGGGGGGAGTTCCTCTCTGAATTACTGCCCGGGAATGAGCACAGCAGGCCAGGCTGTCTGGTAATTGGTACATCAACACTATGGACTCTTGCTTTCAGGTCAGTCAGCAGGTGCAGAGCACCACTGCCACAGGGGGAGCGGGGGTTGTAGCTGCTGTCACTGCTGGAACGGGTCATCAGCCTCTGTGCCCTGCGGCTGCAAAGAACAGCGCTCCTTTCCAGGTGCTTTTCACACGGGTTTCTTCCATGCCAGCTCGTTTCCAGTCTTTTAACACCTGTGTAAGGGACACGTTCAAAATGTCTATTCAGTACACGCAAAGTGATCACTTCTAAGATGCAGCTGAATAAATTTGCCACTAAAAGCCATCATCAGTGGATGCAAAGGTGTTATTTATACATTGAAGGCTTGTAGAGTGATGAGTCAGGAGCTACATTCCCGGACACCAAAACAGCATTTTCCATAGATAGGTATATATGTGTATGTCAGCAGTGTAGTTATACAGATGAGGATTCTGTCAGCTCTGGTCCTTTAGAAGCCATGAGGACACTAAAAAGAGTATGTTACTGTCAGAGGGTGTCATACCCGAACTGGGCAAATAGTTCCAACCATGACTGCATATGCCTTTCCTCGAGATCATGGACTATTCACCTGTTTGTTCCTAGCACATCACCTTCATTGTGCAGCTTGCTGCTGTCATAGTCCTGTCACCTGCAGACAACTGTTTCCAAACCTCTAAGCAGAGGTTGTGAATTAGGAAGGATGAGCAACTGTGAGAGTAAGTTTGCATAAAAATTTTTGGTGGTGATGAGAAAGATTTGGTCTGTTCTCTTCACTCTGGTAACATATTAGAGGAGACATGTCAGAAGGGTTGTCCTATGAGATTTCCTCTTCTTTCTGCTCTGGGTTACCTTACTGTTACCAAGGACTCTAATACAACACATACTCATCCTAGACATCTTTAAAGTCAAAATTGCCATGTCTCAGTGAATGCACTTATTCCCTTACCTTCACTACTCCATTGGTGTCTCTCCTTTCCAAATCTGTTGCTTTCCACAGCTTGTGCAACAGCTTCCTTTAGCTGTTGCTCAGACACCTAGGAAATATCATGCCATTATACTCTCATCAGATTGCTGAGGGGTGACGAGTAACATTTAAACATTTATTCCTTTCACAAAGATTTCCAAGTTCTGCAAGTCCTTTAACAGAAATGCACAGAGCAAGATATATCACACATCAGTTCATTTTAAAGCTCAGTGCACACCATCATATATTTATATATTCCAGCATAGTTGACACATGTCTATGGATGTGTTGTTTATAGTGGTTGTTTAGTAAAATGGGATCTTTCAGAGATTTACCAATATAAGAAAACTTCATACAACATAATTTAGGCAACAATTTAAATCTGATAATCATTTGTACAATATTCAGTATTAGGAAGCATTTTGTAGAAAAATCTTGCAAGAATATTTTCATTCAATATTAATTTAATTATAAACACTGGCTGGGTAAGACCTAAGTTTTAATTACTGAAAGACAAGTGTATAAACATTTCTTTTTGAGGAGGTATGTTCCCTCTTTCAAATTACTTACTTATCATTGGGAGTCCTTTTATAAGAACTGTATTTTTACTTATTCAATACTATTTAAATGTTAATTCTATAGTTTTCTTATTCACTGCACAGAAACCCAGGTAAGACTGTCTCCAGCAATCTTCAAATCTTGTATGACTCTATTTAATAGAGCGCATATCTCAGGTTTGGTTTTGTGCAATGATGATTATAAATAGATCAACATCTTTGTTGTCAACATCAGCTCTTGCTCCCTCACTCACTCTTAGTTCTCTATATGTGCTAGACTGAAAGTCAGAAAGAATACAGTGTGCGCTACCTGTGGTTCAGGGTGTCTGCTGATAATAATTTGTACAGCACCAGGATCACAATGGCTTAGTACAGCATAAACTTCATTAAGAGTTGTATTTTGTACTGATGTTTCATTAATTTCAATAATTTCATCTCCACACCTACAGAGATAGACAAAGAAAGAAAAGACAGAGGGTGTAAACAAAACAGATTCTCCCCCGACCTTGAGTCACCAATGTGAAAGTATTCAACTAGCAAATACATATTGTTGACCCCTAATTTGATCACAGATTAAATCTGTCTTTCTGCTCCTGTTACAGAAAATGCAATGGGAATGAGTTGGATGTCAAGGGGGTTTGATCTGACTCGTTGCCTTTGAGCTTTCTTCATGCTCAGCAATGCACATTCTGTGTCTGTGATGTTTCTGCTGCCTGCAGCTCAGCTGCTGCTCACACCTACATCTTCCTTCCTTTGGAGGTAACCCTTCACTTTTCACTTCTAGTGCTGTTTAAGGTCAGAAAGGATGTGATGTTTCTGTTACACAAGAATAACTTGTTAATAGAAAAATTCTAATTACAAACAGTTGTAATCCTGCTGACTGCTGGACTGAATCTTTGTAGATGAAATCCAAATTAGGCCCACATGGAAACTGGGACTGCCTTGGTCTATTCTACAGCAAATATCAACATATACTGAGGCTGACTGAAGGCACTGATTTGTGTCATACAAATATTCAAATAGTTTAAGACCACAGCTCTTTCAGCTAAAGTCTTAGGCATGTGTGAGAGGAGGGTTACAGAACACCTAAAATTAAATCAAAAAGCCTCTGCTGAAACTGCTGTGTTCTGTTCAATTCTCAGTATGTTCAACACTACTAATTGGTCATAAATTTTTGAAAGTGAATTTCTACATTCCCCTTAAAGCTCATTTCAGCATATCTGTATTTCTGTTGGACAGGAAGGGAGAGAATTTAAGGACTCATATCAGAAACACCAAGTGCTCAAAAAAGCCAGAATATGTAGTTTATTTGGGTTTTTCCAAATACTTTCTCATTTGGAAATCTCTTCCAGTAGCAATGCTATATGCTTGGCTAAGACCTTCAAAGCTAGCCCAGGTTGGGCAAGAGACAGTAATTTCACAGGGTTCCTATATTTCTGGAAATCCCGCATATTCTGCATACGCATGCTCAAACCCTGAGAATAGCACACATGCTTTAAACCCAAAATTCACACAAGGCACTATGCCTTCCTGCCCAAAGGGGTCAAAAATATGCCCATAAAACAGAGCAATGAAAACCTTGTGGCATAAGACAATCTTTCTCATCCTACCTGAGTCTCCCATCCATATGTGCCACTGAGCCTGGCGAGAGAGTGTGAATAAAAATCCCAGAAATACACTGGAAGTAAGGGATGCTACATAACCCAATTCCAAGGCCAACACCTGGCTCTGAAAAAAATTAATAATAAAATAATCATGTAAGAAACAGTCAAGGCAAACCACTGGAGAGACTTTTTTGAAAACTCTTTTTTTTTTTTTTTTTCTGCATGAATCCCAGTCAGTCTTGCATTCGTGAATGTTGCATGCTCAATATTTTCTGCTGCTTCCACTGTTTTTTATTTCCTTTCCTTTCTATTGTTTTATTGTGAGGTCGTTTTAAGAATTTTTGTCCCCCTCATGATTAAATTGAATGCACACCAGTATTGCTTGTGGGGTTCCAATATCTGGTTTGCAACTCATTGCTGGTATGTCACAGACACAATGCAATGCAGGTTTATTTTTCAAAATATCTGTTATTACAGGATAATTCAAATGACTTTACAAGGAGACAGAATATTTTTTAAAAATAGGGAACTAAAATTAAGGGAAAAACATGGAAAAATTAAGGATATGTGGCTGTTGTTAGTTGTATCATCTCAATACTCTTTCTGTTTTTCTATTTATCCTCTTTGCTCTGGACAGTTACTCCTGCACTTGAGAAGTCACTGTTACCTTAGAGGCTTTGCTTTGTTTGTTGCTTTGATGCTCTTACATTTAAAAGCTTGTTTCTTTCTGCCTATGGTTGTTTCTAAATAAAAGACAATGACAGTTGAAGAGGAGGTGAAATAACTACACGAAGATATAGATACTTATTTAATTTGGTTTTAAGCCTTTTCAAGAATGAAATTATCTGCTTGCATAATACGAGTAAGGGTTGTATAATCTGCTTAATAAGTGGCAGTTGTTGACAAGAGCTTTATTTTTTCATGTGAAGGATATGAATGTGACTGCTTGAGTGAAAAGAAAATGATTGATTGGCCCTCGAGGACAGATGGTGTTCAAAATCCTGCTGCTGATAGATAGCTGTTAGCACTGACAGGCACCAAGATCTAATTTAGTGTGTTAAAAAAGCTTAATTCAGGAAAAGAATCAGGTTAGTGAGGAAAGACTCACTGTTCAGAAAGCAAATGAACAGTGGTTCATCAGTCAGTGCTTTGTTGGCAGTGGTCAGTTAATTTCAACACTTACCTTTGTTTAGAGTAACTTCCATTATGACCCTGTCATTGGGTTTTGTAGGATTTAATGAGAATGATGCATTTTCTGAACTGAAGGAGCTGTTTTCTTTGGTCATGCATGTACTGGAGCTCAGTGACTGACACAGGAGGGGTGACTGACAGTTGGAAGCAGAATGAGGTGTGCCGAAGCTGGTCCTGACTGTAAGTGTCAGAAGACCCTTTTTGGCCTGCAAGAAAGAACAGAGAGTGAACGAACGGGTTGAATTCACATGCATGTCATGTGTAAAGACAGAGATTGTTCTGGAAAAAGAGTATGTAACCTTGAATTTTTGTAAAGCATCATAATGTGTTAATCCATGCATGGATTCCCCGTTCAGTTCCAGGATTTCATCACCTGTTTTGAAAGAGAAAAAATTATGTTACTATTACTGTACTGTGCCATGAGGTACGTGATACATACCTGCACTCAATAGGAGTCCTGTAAACGAAATAATGGATGCAAGTGTAAAAGTCACTTATTGTTCATTTCAGCTTCTCTTCAATCTGTCTTTAGGTACTATGCTTTGGGAAGTGGAGAAAAGGAGACAAGAGGGATTTCCCACCTTCTTGTAGCCTTCCATCAGCTGCAGCAGCTCCACCGGGAAAGATGGTTTTGACATAGATGCCTATTGGTCCATAAATGCTGTCTTTCCCTCCAACAATACTGAAGCCCAAACCCTAATTTATGGAAGAAAAACCATGTATGAGAGCTCATGTTCAGTTGTCATAATAGTTCATAAGTAGTTTTTTCTGCACTACCTGTTTGGGCAGTATTTTCAACAGAGTAATACAATCCATGAAAAAATAGTCAACCACATTCCAATAGCAAGAGCAAAGGGGAATTTCAGCAGAATATCCTCATGATTTGCATTTGGTTTGTTGCAATCAATTAATTCATGATTATAAGTACGTAGGAAGGTCTTGTTTGTTTCTGGTAGCTCTTCTTTTCTTTCTCAACAGAACTGTCTAAGGCTCAACTCTGACTTGAAAGAAGCTCTGAGGTTGCTGTGCTGGTGCAATTTATGGACGAGTCTGTATTTTCAATCCTACTGCCAGCTGCTAGGAAGGGTAGCAGTGAATGCCGTTGTTGGGGTTGCTGGCTTGAGGTGGGTGTGTTATTGAACCTGAAGGCTCTGCCTCAGCAAAGAGATACTTCAGAGCGTTGAGAAGCAAGTGCATGAAAGGTAATCACTCCTGGCAAAGCCTGGAGATGGACTGGCAGTCCAGAATAGCAACATTAATAACCGTAGTCCCTTCCCTGCACTTTGCAGGTTACGTTTGTGAAATGCAGTAAATCTCTATGGCAAATCAAGAGCGCCAGTCTTACCTTCCCTTGTCCTTTCATCAATACGATGTTTGAAATTACTGAAGCCTGTGAGCCACAGGATGTGTGCACTAGCTGGGCTGTACTTAGGGATCTAGATGGCCGTGAAATTGCCTGTGAACATTGAAAAAGGAAAAAAAAATAGTCCAGAACCAGAAATTATTTGGCATACATTACAACAACTTGATTATTTGATATTTTCATCCTTATAGCTGATGGCACTAAAGGGTGTTGTTTATTTTTTTTTTTTAAATCTATCTCATTTTCATGAGCCATTTGTTACTCATATAATTACTGATCATTGATTTTGGCCTTCCATGATTAAATTGGAGGAAAATTATAATGTTGTCGCTTTAAGTGGTGCAATGGTATAGACAGATACATTTGTGCTCTCACTTGATTCCCAATGCCAAATCCCATTTGTGGCCATTAGGGAGCATAAAGAACATATTTGCCTCTACGCACTGAACTACGAGTCAAGACAGTCAAACCCTTTCCTTTCCTCACAACTAAATAACTTTATCTGGGACAAAGAGAACCTGTTTTGCTCACGAAGTCCTAAAGACCATGCACTACCCTGTGCTTCTACTGTTAAGCCACCACATAAGCTTCTTTCTACTGTTGAAAGAGGTGAAGTACATCCTTTTTGCTTGATAACCAAAATTTCTCAGTTTTTTTTCCTCCCTCCATTCCACAGACAGTGGATTTCATAACTCCAACCCTTGAGATTTAACCCATTTTAATGAACATTGAATGGAAATCTATTTCAACATGGAATTGGGTATTGCAAGCTAATTTAAGCACTGACAAAAGTCATTACCTAAAACTAACTATGCATGAAGTTCAGCAGGGCCAGAGTTAATTGCAATGATTACACATCTGAGAGAGTCAAACACTTTTTTTTTTAATGAAGCAAAGTGAAACTAACAGGTGTTGAAACATGTGCAAAATCAGCCAAAATTTTGTCTTCTGCATATGTGAGAAAATAAGTCTCAAGTTTGAGATTTTTGCGATTGGGAACATGACTGAGAGGGAGATGTCTGTGCAACACCAAAACCACACTCTCCAAAACATATTCCCCTACCAGGTGAGGGTGATTGTTTATTTTCTTGTTTTCTGATTCTGAAATGGGAAATTTTCAAATTTCTTTTACTTCTGTGTGAGGGGGTGTATTTTTCATTTCTTTTTCAGGTGGGTAGTGATACCCAAAAACAGGATGCTGCCCAAGAGCCTCTGTCAACAGCCAGTACATGTCACACAAAGTCTTTGAGGAGTAGGGAGCCCAGAGAATCCCTGAGAGTCTGTCTGTGTGGTGGTTGTGGTTTGGTTGGTCTTTTTGCTCCAGTTTGCCTCTCCACTCCAGTTAAAGTGCTGGGTGAGATGCCCAAAAGGGAGGGACTGGCCAGGAAAAGGCAGGGAGCAGCAGTGAGTCCCCCCAGCCATGCTTCAGGCATGCTGTACTTGAAGAGCTTCACCTCCATCTACCCCTCCAGGCTTGACCTGGGGAACCTCTGGCCATAAATACTCCACATCCTTTTTGCCCTGCCCAGCCTCCCAGCTGGTTGCTTGGCATCCATCGGGTAGCACAGGGCTGCCAGTCTCTAGCCTACATTAATAGTGTTTCTGTCAGATTCAGTGTGGGGCAGAAAGCAGGTGCGTCATGCAGCCAGAGCTGCTGGGGCAGCCACTGCCAGCCAGAGGTGAGAACATCCCTGCTCGTGGCCCTGGTGGCTGGGAAGGCTGGTGGGGTGGTGCAAACCACATAAGGGGATTTACACACAGTGTAAAACCTGCTGAGGCAACAAGAGGGGGAAGCTGCTGGAGAAATGGGGGTTTGCTGGCATGAGCCTTTCCCACTATCCTGCCCCTCACAGAGCAGGTGTTGGGGGTAGGAAGCAGAGGAGGCAGAGTGACCCTTGTCCCCAACAGGGCATGCAGGGAGGTTCTGGCAGGAAAGTGGCTGCCACAGTCATCCAGAGAGCCTTAATGGTGATGCCTAATCTTGCAAAAGGCTTTCAATCCAGTATTAGTGGAAGATAGATAGATAGATAGATAGATAGATAGATAGATAGATAGATAGATAGATAGATAGATAGATAGATAGATAGATAGATAGATAGATAGATAGAGTAGCCCTTTATTAGAAGCTTCTAGGGGCACAACAAAAGCACGTGCATGCACATCAGCCAAATATTACAGTTTTTATAACTTTCAGTAATTAAAACATTTGATGATTATACCCAACCCGTGATACCATTTCCTCCTGGTTCTCACCCTCAGAACTTCTCAGAACTGCCCCTTGGAGCCCCTTCAAGACCTTACTCTTCTGTTTTGACTACAAGCTATCTTACTGTCTCAGGTGGAGTTCTTGCAGGTGTTCTTCAAGGCAGCATGTCCTGGGTAATGTGTGTCAAACAGCATCTCAGAAACGCGTGAGAAAATGTTCGGTAAGTTCTAAATGCTACTTCAAATGCAAAAGACTTAGGAAAACTTATTCAACCTCAATAACGCTATGAAACTCTATAAAATACACACTAAAATCCTTGGGCATCAGCGGAGACAGTTTTGCCTGTGCTGCAGCACTTACCGGGGCTCTCCCTGCAGGGCAGTCCAGCTGCTGGGACAGAGCTTTGCGGCTGGTGTGGAGCATGGGGGGCTGCCGGTCCCGGGGGGCTCTTCGGGGGGCTGTGCTCTCCACTTCCCCCATCCAGAACGGGCTCACACCTGCCAGGTGCAGGGAGAGAGGGTGTGTTATTGCTCAAGAGCAGGACGCTCCTGCATAGGTATTTTATCAGCTAGAAGTTACTTAGGAAGGTTTTTTCCTCTTGTGAAGGGATCTATCTTTTCAGTCCTCACTGGGGACAGCCAGTAATGTTAAAGGTAGTAAAAAGCAAACATTCCCTACAAAACAAAAGGTGTTGGCCTACTTAGAATACACCTTAAAAATGCCTCCATAAAATGTGAAGCATATGAACAAAATCTGACTGAAGGATGTTGTGAATACACAAGCTGATGCGTTTATGCATCAGCGGTTCTTAATTAAGGATCTTGAAATAAATGTGGACAACAGGTGCCATTTCTTTTGGCACCCTGGTACCATCTCACAACAAGGTGCTGTGCTGTGCACTGCCTGAGTGTTACAAGAAAACAGATTACTTCTCTGCAACTCACTGGTTGAGTTACTGCGAGTACGTTGACATGCAGCTTTACCATGAAGAAAACCATTTTGTATTTCCAAAGGTCTTTCCTTACACCTTGATGTTTCCTAAAACAAAAACAAACAAAAACAATAACAGGAAAAAGAAGAAAAAAAACTCCTATTGCAATGAAAGAAATTTTCAAACTGTTCTAACCTTAAAATAAATGTTATGCTAATTTGGCTGGCATGAATTTCAGCCTGGATCAAAAACCATGAAGCAAAATTGGTTGTTTAAAATAGATAGGATGATGAAAGAGAATGCAGCTTAGAACTTTGTTATAAATATTATTATAACGAAGTAATGAGATAGAAATAGATTCTGGTCTTTATGGATTTCTGTCAAAATGGACAGAAAATTGGTTTTTGCCCACTTGTTTCGTACAGACTAGTAGTTTGATGTGTGAGTAAGTTGTAGCAAATGCCTGTCTAATTTCTGGAGTTAACTGGTGATTTGGGGTAATCAAGCACATTAGAAGGTGTTATATTCAAGGGGAAAATTCTCAGGCCCACCCTTACAATGATGGCTAGGTGTCCAACTTCCAATTTCAGAGGGATATTTTTTTAGTCAAAATACAATCTGGGTGTTTATAAACCTCTGAGGACTAAAATTTAGTGTTTTCAAAAAAATCAATGTCTTGTACTTGGAAAGTCCTGATGCTGTTGAAAATATGGCCACTAGTTCTTGCACTTAAAAACTTGTTGATGAAACATTCAGGTGTCTAAATGCAGGTTTTTAACACAGTTTGAAAACAAATAAACGATCACATCTGAATAACAGTTGTGATGTTAGGAGTAATTTCTGTATGTGCACAGTTCCTGCTAGTCCTGCTTTTGTTGTGACAAATGCCATTGATCCTTAGGGAATCACAGTTGAAGGAAGAACATTACTAAATACAGACAGCATAAGGAAAGTGATGTAAGTACAGTAAAAACTCCAAATATAAGAGGGTCTTGCTCAGGGATTTTCTTGCAGGGTCTAAGAAGGCCACAAGCAGCACCAGAGCATGACCTGTATGTTCTAATCTATCTGGAGCCAACAAAGACAAACACTCTGTTACAGAATCCTGACTTTAGTAGTTCTGTTTGGAGATACCGCAAGATCGAAAGAATAATTTTCCTCTTGGACAGCAGGTGGAGGCATTGCCAAGCAGCAAAATCCTACTAGGGCTTTCCAGTCCCCTTCCCTTAAGGGAACTCTTCAGAGTAAGAAATGCAGAGAAGATCCTTAAAAAGGAGCTTTGAAAACGACTTTGTAGTGTTTCTCTTGCCAAGCTAGCTAGCTTGGAAAACTTTTGCTATTAGCTATAGTTCCTAGATCCACAGAACTACTTCATTACTGGACCTTCTATCTGGCTTTTGGATTCATGAATCTTTCTTTAAATCCATCTCTCTAGCTGCATTTGTTCATCTTCTAAATGGAAAATTCACATTGGCAGGCTATGTGTTTCTGAAAGGAGGGGTTGTACAGCCCTTGCTAGAGTTTCCCAGGGTCTTGGCCTCCCCATAGCCTCTGCTTATCTGGGAAAAAACTATGCTGAAAGTCACCAGAGTCTGACCACAAGAGGTTTGTCAGGAAAGGCAAAACTGTGTTCTTAAAACTTCCGATGAACAAATCCCCCTCCTCCCTAAAGCAAATGCCAAATCACTCCACAGCTGTGGGAGGGGACCACAACTTTCATGCTTACTTTGTTCGCCATCATGATGTTCACCAGTCGTGTTGTGGGGTGAATGAGACATTCAGCCTCCTTGCTGGACAGATCTTTCAGTGATTGTCCATTTAGTCTTAACAGTTCATCTCTTGGGCTCAGAAAACCATCCCTTAAACAAACAAACAAAACCAAGAAAGATTTGCATATTATCTTACAAAGAACAACATGGCACTACTGTGCTGTGTGTCTCCTCACTAAGTGAGGAGTTGGCTGCAGTTCTCCCTTTGCCTTGAATGGGGCTGCCACAACATGCCTTGCTCTGTGATACATCCCAGCCTCTGTTCTGCTCAGTCCTGGTGATCAGTGGCTGCCTTTCCATAGCTAACTGCCAGGCAGGACATTCCTCCTCTCTCACCTTCTTGCATTTGCAAATTGATCAGAGACAATACATGCAGTTACCTCCCTGCCAGAACCTCAGCTCACATTGCTTTCCAGTGGCTTTGGTAGGCAGGTGCCACCCTACACTGCCCTTTAACAGGGCAAATAGGAAATCATGTTTGAAAACTTGATGTTATGTACACTCTCTCATTCTTCCAGTTTTTATCTCTTAGTGTAGTTGAGAATCGTTAGAGCCCTGAATGTTCCTAGCTCTGTTTTTCTAGAGTCTTGGCCTGTGTCTCCAACTGTAAGAAGTCATTCCTGGGTATCACTGCTTGTCTCTGGAACTGAGCTTCAAGGCAGAGCTTTTCACAGGAAGCTGGTTATGCAAAATCCATGCAAAAAACCTGTCTCCCTAATACCTCCCACGTGTACTTACCTGTTTGCTGGGTCTTCAGCAGGCACGTGGCTGCCTGTGAACCCTTTCCAGAAAGATGCACATTTCGGACTCCTGGAGAGCTTGATTCCTGAGCTGCTGTTCCCTGATGTTGCACACAGCCTACAGAGGCAGCTGTCCTGATTCAGAAGATGAAAGGTTGCATGAAAGAAAATGTACCAAGGGTGTTAAAAGTAAGTTACACATATCTTGAGCCTTTTTAAGAAATGTAGAAATTGTTCATGTTCTTAGAATCAGATTACCTCCAAGGAGAACAGAACAGGCCAATAACACTGTGCAGTTGAGGAAGAACAGTGATATTATACAGTCAGTGTTTTAAAAAAGTTGTTTTCCTTAGAACTTCAGTGGCTTCTGGCTACAAGAGGGGAGACTTGGAATATCGTGTCCCTTTGCATAGAGGGGAAGAGAAGAGATAATACTTTTCATTGTAACTGGGTAAACTACCTATGCTAACTATTGTAAGAAAACACAGGGAGGAAAATAAATACATGCCAGAAAATTAAATGCTCTGGAAAACAGAGGAAGTCTGAATGGAAAATAAGTGTATACAAAACACTAGAAGCCCCACCCCTGCTGCTGACTTGTTAAGTGGGGGCAGGGGAATAGAGAGGTCTGCAATAGTGGAAAATTCTTTGTCCACTCCAGACTGGTTGAAGTTTCTGTAGTCTGTGTTGCATCTGGAGGACTAATTGTAAGCATATCTTTAATGCAGTTATGAATCACTAACACACAGCTATACAGGAGAACTCATGTCTTAAGACATATGAGGGAAGCAAAGAATGGAGTGACTAAGCACATGAAGCACAACACATTTGACTAAGAAAAGTGCTCCTGAGGCACAACTGCATGAACACTTAAAAAATCTAAAGAGACGAGACAAGCATGAAAATTAGTACACAATTTCTTTTCCATTTGCTCAATATTTATCCTGATCCAAGTATTCACTTGTTCTGCTCCCAGCTGAACCCACCTCCTCTGCCCTTGCCAGCCTCTCCATACTCCACAAAGTGAAGAGAGCTCTCAGTGTATCCTGGATCCAGGCTTGTTCCCAAGAGATTTGTATGACTGAGGTATAGATTTCTGAAGGGGAGGCAAATTTCATATGTTAGGACAGGCCACAAAATGCAGCAGTGGTCAACTGTCTGTATTGCTCTCAGGGCCCCTGGTTAGTGACATAAACTATTTCCAGTAATCTGTAGTCCTCTGAGAGCACAAGGAAAGCTGTGTAGCCACTTTCACCATCAGTAGGGCTTCATTTCTGCTCTAAGCAGAGTGCATACAGCCCTGAGGGTGAGAGTCATTATACTCTTTCACCACAAATCAATAGGGAGCACATCATACCTGACTGGCAGCAAACAAACTTCAAATTTGCAGCAGTGTCAATAAAGGTCATTATCTTTTAGGCTGACTGCTGAAGTCTGGCTGCCGTTCTGAAACCTGCCAGAGTAAATCGAAGGCTGTGAATGAATGAAGTATTTAACTTGGAGGCTTAGGCTCTCTACAGGCTGAGTTCAGTAGGTAAGGGATAAGGGTTCTACTTGTATTGACTGACTCGTTAACTCTGTGGGTTTGCTTGCATTCCAGATTGTCTGCCTTTAATGAGGAGTGTCTGAATTTTACGAAGCCTCTTTTGTTCATGGAGAGTGCTTCTAGTGAGTAATATGCTGGTAAGTGTATAAGCATGGACAGAATTCTATCTTAAACCAGTTTGTTTGAACTCTAATATTAGTTCTGAAGATTCTATATTTACTTTTCACCCAAGATAAACATCTTGGGAAATACTTGCAATCAGGATTACATTATGTCCTCTTTTTTTTCTGTCTTATGGCAGTGCTTTGAAGTCTTCAGCATGGTAACACAAAAAAAAAAAAAAATTAACATTCTGATGCCTTAAAATTTGAGATCTTGAGTAGCAAAAAATGTGAGCTCCCTGTTCTGTTTGTTTGCATAGGTCCTTTATTTCAGGTATGATTATGAAATTACAGGCAAAATCCTGCATATGTAAAACATCCATTAAAACTCACAGGGTTTTCAATAGGGTACTCTGCTTGCTCTAAAACATGAGAAATGTGAGATAGATATTAGAGGTAGGAAATTACTCTGCCAGTTGGCTAAATATTTTGAGATGTCAGCTGATTGTGGATTGGGGCTGTCGTGAGAGAACAATGGTATTTAAAACTCAGTGTTTAAAAAATTTATTTCCTTTCTTTTTTCTGTAGTCAGAATTCATATTTGGACTTGCCAATTTCTCTTTTTAGAAGTCCTTACTGTTGCATAATGATCCCTTGAAATATATGTGTGTGAAATATACTCTCACAGACTCTGGTCAGACATGCACACAGAACTTTGCATAGCTGTTCTCCACGCTTCAGTCTCTTCTTGATTTCCCAACTGATAGGCCTTTTCAGACTGTCCCCAACTTGCCTCCGTTAGAAGCAGAGTTATGCTTTATGCCTTTCATATAACCTGTTCACAGTGCGCTGCTATCGTGTTAGTGGTGTTTCTAATTTCTTGCCTAAGAGCTTTCTGGCTCTCACCAGTTTCACAGGACATCACAGAGTGCAGTGGGTTTGGCTCTGAGGTCTTTCCTTTCAGCACCATGTAAGTCCCTTGGGGAAGACACTATATTTTGAACAGTGGCACAAGTGACAGGCTGGAAATTCTGAGTTGCATTGGGACAGATGTGAAATGCCACCAAATCAAAACCAATATGAACATTTTTTGAAGAGCAGTAACTTGCATGCACTTAGTCACTAGGAAAGTAGAGGTTAAATCCATTGTACACTGCAGAAAAATCTTGGGAACGATTTTTGTTTACATATGTAGTCATGTTACCAAGTTGGGCTACATTTCAAATCAGCTCTGGGTCTCAATCATTGCTGCAATTCATTTAGGTGAATTACTTTTTTAAAAAAGGTTCTTATTGGGCTGTGGACATGTGGCAAATATCTGTATGTTGTCAGCATCTGTATTTTTTGGGTCCTGGATATAGATCACTGTGTTCATATCCAAGTTATTGCAACATGACAGAAAATTAATAAAAGATGTTCCTTGGAAAAATAAACATTTGACCAATTCATGTGCCAGCAGTCAGTTTGCTTTGGGTTTTGTTCTTTAATAGCTTTTTTCCCGTCTCTCTGATTATTTTATGTATAGAAATACTGCTGATAGTTCCAAGAGTAAAGACACTATTTATTTTTACATACTTTTCCATTTTTCATGTGTGCTGCTTATTTTGAAAGGTAATTTATAGCTCTGAATGTAGTCACTACTAGAAATTTGCTAAAAGAAGGCTGGCAGGTTTGGTATGGGTGCAGGTGGATTCTAGGTCAACCTTGTCTAATTCATTATTAGAACATATGTTTAAACATGTATTCGCTGCCAGTGAATAAAATCGCTGCCTAGAAGGGGTTTTACCTCCAAGCACTTCCAGACTCTGGGGAAACTTTTATCTGTATTATAATATCCACTCAGAGACAAAATTTGTATTTAAACTGAGTCTGCTTGGCTGAAAGATAAAAATCAAAGGTGGAGTTCAAGAGCCTTCTTTAATGCATTTTTTCATAGGTGAGAGCAGATTAATTTTTCTTGTGTTTAGTTCTGGAAAAGTAATTTGCACATTCAGGCCAACTCTCTCTTCCTGTTCCCCTTTCTTTGTCATGCAAAATGCAAAGCTTCTGAGGATGTTTTTTATCTGCTATTTAAAAGATTTCTTTTTCTTTCATGCTTTCATTAGACATTTCTAGCCCAGAGTCCCATCTCAAAACATCTCATTCCAGATGTTGTTTAGAAATAAGGGTAACCATGGCATCTGTGGAACACTGAAAAACTTTTGTGCGCTCTTCAAGTAAGACACAGTAGTTAGATTGTCTGAAATGAAGTGTTATACAAGGCTGGTTCAACTAAGGTCTTGGACCCAGTTAACCAAGTGTATGACAATGAACTGTTTGACTGCTAGTTTTAAAAAAAAAAAAAAAAAGAAAGAAAGAAAAGAAAAACAAAACCAAGAAAATCTAACAACAGTACAATCATGAATTTAAATATTTAACTTTCATGGCCTTCCAACTGTGAAATGGCTGAGATTTTCAAGAGAATACAGTCTTTGGGGATTTTCTTCAAGAAGTACTTTTTTCTGCATCAGTTCTAACAAAGAAAAGGCCACAGTCTCTCTGGCGTAGATTCACTCCACTGGTTCTGACGTGCCCTAGCCCCATGCCTTGGTCTTTTCAAAATATTTACAGTAGATGTAATTCATTTTCCCACCAGCACATTCCCTGTGCAATCAACAAAATGGCAGAAGCCAGAGGGAAAGCAAGGATGATGCAAAGGGAGCAGGGCATGGGTCTAAGGTTCTGCCCTAGACAGACAATTCAGCACATCAGATGTTACAGAAGGCCCTCTCCACCCATCATCTGGCCTTTGGTATGTTTTTCTGGGAGCCTTTTCCCTGGCCTGCCTTTTGCAGCACACACTGTCTTAATGCAACAGCCTCTTTCCCAGCTAGCTCTGAGGACGACATGGCTCTTGTGTAGCAAAGGCAAGAAGGCTGGGAAGACAGAAAGGGGGAACAAGTAGGAAAAGTGAGGAGAACACATAAATATCTAAATAAATTCAGCCTCCTCTCTCAGCTTTGTTTTTCCATCCTGCCCACGGGTTCATGTTTGAGACATTACAGTCTGTTGCCATAGCACTTGTCCTGGTACCAAAGAGCCAGCTGACTGGTTTTTTCATAAAGGCAAGTTAATAAAATTATATTCTGGTAGCGACCAAAGGAGAATAATTACCTTTTGCTTTTTCCCCTCCTTCAAGCAGAGGGTGAGGGACCAAAGGAAGGAGGGGTACAGAAGTTTCTAGAACCAAATAGAGCCATACAGTCAGATCCACTTGGATTCAATGTTTGCATAGTCAGCCCTTCTCTATTCTAGGTTATTGTAGATGCTGTTTCAGTCCTGCTACCAACCCCACTGTGCTGGTAGCACTCTCTGTGCTTCCCAGGGCGCTGGTGGTGCAGGGAAGAGGTAATAGAATTCTTCGTGAAGTAGTACAAGTGCTTCTCAAGTGCTGCTCAAACCCAGCAAAGACTACTGTTCTCTGAAGAACAGGAGCTGATATTGTCTATTCCTGCCCAGTCCTCCCAACAACTGGCATAGTTTCAGTCTCTGTAACGACATGAGCAGACAAGGACATCTTCCACAGGGTTTGCCATGTCAATGCTTATGGTATCAGATGCTGCTTACAATTTCTTTGGTTTCTTTTCCATTTAGACCACCTGAAAATCACTGATTTTTTGAGAAGCAAACTATAAAGGAGATTTGCTTGTTTATACATTGCCAAGCTGGCATTCCACCATTGAAGACCAAGCACTCCTCATCTTGGAAGCTCCATGGCCTGGGAGATGACTGAACAAATGACACCCAGGTAACCCTGGGTCTCTAGACTCAATGAGCTATAGTCACTATAAGTCAATAGTGGAACACAGGTACCAAATGAATTAAAAGACTGTTAATCCACTCATCATTGATGACAGAACAATAGAGAAGGGAAAAAAATCTTTCCAATTTAGTCTTGAAACGCTATTTGATTTGCTTGTGGTTTATTGCTTATGGTGAATCTCGTGCAATCAGCACAGTATGGCTCAGGGAGATACTTAAGGTTTTGAACAGAAAAAAGGAACTAGTATTTTGAATACTGATGTCAGTGGTTCCCCCTCACTCTGGAGAAAAAAAGCACAGGGAGTATTAAGTCATGCAGTGCTTTTAAACATTCTTCTTCCATTGTGACAGCAAATATTAAGTTGTTCAGTTCTGTGGGAGTTATTAACACCTTCAGAGTTATGCTTAGGGCTCCAGGTGCTGGAAAGCAGGAGAATAGTGAAATATCCTCAGCAACACCGCAGTAAGGATGGAATCGATTTTCCTGAACAAAGACAAGGATCCTTCAGCTCTGAGTCACACATCATGAATTTCTGAAGTGTCACATGAAGATGGAAAGAGAGAGAATATTGCACTGGGACTCAAAAAATGTTTGTGGACTCCTTAACAAGAGAGGTCTTAGGCTTAAACTTTGTTAAGATATGTGGTACAGGAAGATTTTTCTGACAGGCTTGTGCGATACAGAAGAGAGAGATCACTGCTTTACAAATACAGGGGAAAGCCTCAGCAACAGTAGTACAGGATAAGGCCAGTGTGGCTGTTACCAAAGTTCTTCCTGTTCAGTATGCCAAGATAAGACTTTTGAGACTCATGTATTGGTTCATGGCTCTCAATGGCAAGGAAGATTAACAAGTAGTATTTGAAGAGGTTTATATTGCTATGAGAGCTCTGGAGTGGGAATTTATTGGTGCCCATTGTCTACAGTGGCACTAAGCAACCCAAACGCTGTGGTAAGGGACTGGGCTGATGATTAATTTATGTCACCATCCACCCAGGCTCCTGACCCATCCTGTTCAGTGACACTGACACTTCAGCCTAACAGTGATTTATACCCTTAACAGCTATATTTTATCTGTTCAAATGCATTAGTTATGGGATTTACTCTGTTCCCCAGATCTCTATTTTAGCTGTTTACAACTGTAAAAGAAAATTATCTAAACTTACGGTCTGCAATAAAATACTGAGTAGTTTCATATGGGTGTGGATCACAGCAGTTACTGAAGCCCTGCACACTTTGGAGGTGTGCAAGCAAGAAGACTGTGGCAACTGGCACACACCTAAGAAAGTGCTTCAACTTTTCAAAAGAGAAGATGGGGGAGTCCACAGAGGCCAGCTGCTTCATTACAACAGGAAATCAGCAGCATGACTGTGGACTGTTTCCAAAAAGGAGGAGGTGGTATGGATTTGCAGGTGACTGAGTGTATTTTGAGTCCTGGGTCTTATTTTCTGCCAGAATGTAATAGCAATTTGGTTTGATTTTGTCTTCATGCTGGAACTTTGTTGAAGGGTTGAAACTGCATCTTTCCTGCTGGAGTCTTGCAATGTGAGTATGCCGTGATCATTAGCAAGAAACTCAAGGACTAAGGGGAGATTCTGATTTTCAGGAGCACTGTGCCACAATGTTTTAGACATAGAATTCTGGAATTACCGATTTCTATTGAAGGCATGTAAAATAGAATATATAAGAAAACATTTTAGGTGAAAGAACCAGTTCTTTCACATAAATAGCTATTTGCACAGATAAAAGGCATATTATGAAGGAAGTGCCAGGAGGACACTTGCAGTGAGATCCCTTTTCCAAATCAGGTAGAGAGAAATTGGAAAAATTAGGTTATGGTACTGAAAAGGAACTTTCTAAAGGCATCTAAAATACCTTGTCCAGACTGAAAAATTGTTCATATTGTTAGAGGTAATATAGTAACTTGATTAAAGAACAATACTGTAATACAAGGCTGTTAAGACTATATCTCTAGGAAATGTGACAGGTCTGGTGGTTTCAGAGCCATCAGTACCTTCTTCCTGAATCAGAGGGAAAAGAGCATCTGCCTCCCGAATCTCCCACATCTTTCACAGCATTAATATAATTCATACATGCATAGCTTATGAGATTTTATGACATTGCACTCTACAAATGTACTTTACTACAGTGACAGGGTTATATTTTGAGCTGAACACTGTACTGCAGGTAGAACATGCCAGCTGTGCTAATCTGAGTGGCCTGGAGTCACTGATTTCAGGAGAAAGTCCATCAGCAGAATGCAACAGCACAGCAGGGGAGATAATACATTTTCATGCTGTTTATGCAGATCAGGAACACTGCAGGCTCATAGGCTCTAAAAAAAAGCCAAGTAGAACCCTGTGTTCCTGAGAAATATTGATGAATTTAGGAATTTATTAATTTAGGAGCTACTGCTGTGGGGAACATTACAATATACAGCACAAGTTGCCTACCTTGGTGAGGAACTTTCTTCTCATGTTGTTGCAGTTGTCATTTGCAGCAGCTTTGGACTGGACCGTGCTGGTGATCACACGTGGAGGGTCAGGTGGGCTGTCTTCTGTCTCTGGTGTGCATGGCAGTTGTGTTCTAGGACAGCAGTCCAAGTCCTCTTGACCCCAGCTGGTAGAGATCTCAAATGGATCGGGGCATTTCTCATCAGGACTTGACCCATCATCACTGGTTTTGGCATTGCAAAGTATAAGTGATCTTGAAATGGAGCGAAGCTTCCTTGACTTCCTGCTCCCAGCGTTGCTCTTTTGATCCGTCTTCAGAGAGCTGCTGCTCTTTTTCCTATCATTCTCCCATTTGTGTGGCATGATACTTTCAATAATTTTCTCCACTTCTCTGGTGCTAAATATCCTCCAGGAAAGGAAATATAAAAAGTAAGTTGTAATATACCCCACTTTCTCCCACTTAAAAACCTACACTACTGAAAAGCCCTAATGAATAAATCGAATCAACAGAGCCTTTCAGTCTGCAAACAGCCACGTGCTATCTCATGACTTGCTAATTCTGTTTCTGTGCAGTGCTCTACTAGCTTCTCCTTCACCTTTTCATTCTCTTACCATGTTCCCCAAGCACGATGGAGTGCTTTTAATAAATGTTTGTGATGCTTCCATTGTCTCCCTGCTTTGGGCATCTGCTGAATTTGCATGTTGAAATCCCACATTGAAAAGGAGGATACTTTAAAAGCATTATTCTCTCCTCCTAATATTGTTTGGGAAGAAGAAGCACCTCCTGAAGCCTGATTCATGAAACCACTATAATTCAAAGGAGATTAATCAAATTGTTGACATTAAGTTCTCTGCCCTGCACATCTGATTTGTAAGTGGTTTAGCAAAAGTAGATCTGAGCCTTAAGAGGGTAAGGAATGCCAGGCTGCTATAAAACTTCCACCTTTGCAGACCAGAACTCACTTAAGACTGTGCATTTAAGAGTAACAGAGAGATCCAGTGAAGCACTTAAGATGTGAATATCTGATTAGGGATTGAACTCTATAAAGGAATACATCAATCAAAAAATGTTCTATTACAGAAATGGTTTGTTTCAGCACATGATTCAGCATACAAAATGAAGATAAAATGGAAAAAAAGTTATGTAATCAGAATGTGGCAGAAGTTGGATCTCTTGTAAAATGAATAAAGTAATGAGCGTGTTAAGATAAGGAGGGGAGCTTTGTAAAACTTCTCTCAGAAAAAGCTTTCTAGAAATACTTTGGTACGTATATGTCAGTGCTGAAAATGCAACGTGGCAAAGTCTAAATTAATTATCTTGACTTTGTTGCCTAATTTTTATCATCATATTTGTTTCACACACTTTTCTATTCTCCTCATTGTACCTAATGGATGCTGCAGGCTGCCCTTCCAGAGAAAATGCCTCTTCAAATTGAAGCATTTGCACCAATAAAAATGCTGTAGGTTAAACACAGAACTGAAAATCCATGTAATTTGAAAAAAGCACTTTTAGGGTATAGTATTGAGAGAAAAAGTTCGTATATTGTGCTCTAAAGTGGGTTGTTCTGTTTGGGTTTGGGGTTTTTGCTGCTTCCATGCAGAATTAGGTAGGTACATATGCACTTTGCACCTGAAGTGCCACCAGTGATACAGAAATGGAAAAAGACAGATTTTCTAAAAGCTCCAGACAGCCAGCACAATAAACACAGGCTTGGAAACTCAGACCAAGCCAGATTCTTATAATAAAGCCAAGTCAGCATTATAATGAACCTACAGGATTATTTTTCTTGGTTTTTTTTTCTTCTTGTGTAAATAAACAGGAAAAACAAAAACAGATGATGAACTCTGTGCCATTGAGTACCTTTCTGAAGGAACTATGTGGCATTGGTGGAGAAATCCACAGTTCAGCAAGAATTTGAATTTAAAAATAAAACCATTTCCACATGGCTTTTTCAGGAGCAGCGAAGAGGTCCCAGGGAGGAGGATGTTTATTTATGTAGTCATTTCTGGTGGTTTTGATAGCTAATTTTACTTTTTCCTTCTTTTCAGAGTAGCCTCCTTTTTTGTGAATGACAAGATTGGTGTGATGCAGGACTGCCCAACAGCACAGCCACCCTCTCTTCCTGTGATGCAGAGCACACACTGAATAAAAGGACATCCAAGCCCATGGGTAAGGACAGAGAGACCAGAGGGGATGGGGAAAGGTATGACATAGATGGAGTTCAGTTTTAGCACATGGACTTTACAGCTGAAACGGGGTCTTATTTCTCTAGGATTCATCTCCCCTCCTGCACTGTGGAGAGAACCTACTTGCCAGAGCCTATATGTGATAATTTATTTTGAAGTACAGAGATGGAAAGTGCTATGAATTATATTGGAACAATAATTTTGAGAACTGAAATAAGCAGTTGTTGGTATAACTTAGCATCACAAGTTTACAATTTTTTGGTGTGCCTCTTTATTGGTTACTTTAGCTAAAAACTGACTCTATCCCTACAAATATGTAAAGACTTTCAAGGTTTGGAGATCTTGTGTCTTTTAAAAAAAGACACTTTAGTCTACCATAATATACATAAACTCAATTGAAATTTTTGAACTCAGAAATCCCTGTTAGTATCTCCACTGCATTAGGAAATTTGTCTTGTTAAAGCCTATGATGTTGCATTTCCTGTATGTCTGAAGGAAGGTAAAAATGCAATCTGGCTGATTAGACCAGAATGTGGAGTTGAGAAAGCAATAGTATGTCTGGGGTGAGGGGAACTTCTGCAAGTCTGTGCTCTCAGCACCTGGATGGGGAGCAACAGAGCTACTTGCTGGAGGTGAGTGGAATGTGCATTACTTGAAAGTCTGCAATAGGGATCAGTGCTCCTTCTGGGATTCTGACAATGCTTTTAGACAGTAGCAACAGCGGTGTCAGAAATGAGTCCTAGCTGCACATTCAGATCTGAACAGTCTTGCCTGTGGTGGAAATTAGAAGAAATAGCACTTTTCATTCAAGGATTCCAATGTTGTACAAACATTAGCTGCACTCCTACTTGTCCAAAGAGGAAGAACTAAAAAGGAAGTATTAAGCATGTAGATAAGCAGAAGGCTTGATATCTTAATGGTCAAAATGCAGCTCTCTGGAGACTGGCGTGCTATAGTGAAGGCTGGAGACATGCAGGAGCCCTCTCTTGCTCTGCCTGGAGCTGCTGAGCTTAGGAAGGGAGCACTGCCATCAATACTAAATGCTCTGAGAGTTGCCTCTCTGGCTGTGCTAAGCATCTGGGATGCAGGGAACGCATAGAAGCACCTGTTGAAACAATGAAGGAAACATTGCTCTAAGTGCATTCTGCTATCCCCCCGCCTCTAATGCTCCTGAGGAATTTTACCTTATGCAGAAAGAACTCTGCTTCCCTGCTTGTCAGCTGTTTCCTCCTCCCCCACTCCCACCAGAACTCCATCCACTCAAAGACCCAGTTTAACCCTGAATGACTTACCTAATCTCAAAACGAGCCAGTGGCTGAGGTGAAAACAAACCCAGTAGACCCAAAAACTTCCAGCTAAATACTTGCTCTTGCTATAAGTATTAGATCACAAGTCCTAACTAAGACAACATCCTTTCCAGAGCTGCTGATTCAGGGTTGCATTAGTGACAGAAATATAGGAGGTACCAAAAACATAGCCTGTAAGTTTTCCAATAAAAATATCAAGAAATGTTATTTTACGCCGAAAACAATATCACAAGTGCCAGAGAAGCTGTATGATTCATTGCCATCTTCCACCAAATTTAATTCAAGGTATTGATGGCATGGACAATTACTTCAAAGTCAATTCTCTAATCCATTCGTCTTTTCCTCCAGAGCACTCACTGCTTGTCATTTTCTTTTGCCATTCTTATACCTCCAGCTTGCCTGATGGAAGCTGTCTGTGGTTTGTAATGCAAACCAAATGTTCTTTCTCTGTTTCATTTTTTCCCCCCCAAGCTTTATTTTTCCAGCTTTAAGTCTAAAAAGCCTGAACTCAGTCTGTCTTCTGCAAACGAAATACATGATTTGAGCTGTGCTCATTTGGTTCAAATTTTAGGCTGGATATTAAATCGAGCATTTACAAGATGCAAATAATTTGATGTAGCTCCCAGATTGAATGTGAATGCTCTGCTGTTAACCAGACAGTAGGAAAAACAGAACCTTTCTTTACCAGCAAGAACAAGATGAGATTTACATTGCCAAGTGCTAACAGCATCCTCTTAATCTAGATCTTGCATCCTATTTTAATCTAGATCTTGTGATCTTTGTCAGATTCATTACTGAGCGGTATTATTAGCACTGAACTATTGCAGATGTCTAGGATTTCCAGGCAGTAGGAAGAGCTGGAGATTTGGAAGTTTTCTAATAAAGAGTAAGAAACTCTTGGAGAGTTGAATTTACTGTTTTAAAAAAAATGTAAAAAAAAGTAAAAATACCTAATTGTAATATAAAAATTCAAAAGGAGGAACTTACAACAGCAAGGCAGACAAACCTGACTCCTGCAGAAGGCTGTTCCTCTTCATAGGCCTGGCAAAAAAAGACAGAGTGAATAATTGAAAACACACTCTCCTGGTGCCACGTGACTCGGTTTCAGTAATTCTGCTCAGTACATTGGAACGGAGCTATTGTTTCCTAATTGAAGAAAATGACAGCAAGGCTAGATAAACAAAAGCAATGGGATGCAGTATTGGGGAAACTGTTTCCAGCAGGCTCCCAGCTACCCAGAGGTGGCAAGACCATTTAAGGAGTTTGTGTCATTTGTTTTTCCCCATCCCTCCCTTGTCCTAGGATTGATGGTGTTCAGGCTTGTTAAACCCACCTGAGAGGAGTTGGGGTGTTGGCCAGAATTTGTGCTAACCAAGTGCAGGATATGCTGGAGGCTGAGATGGCAAACAGATTTCTCATATTTTTTAGCAGATATTTTGACTTTAAACTGGTAGGAGCTTCATAGAGTACTGCTTCAGGAGCAAAAAGTAATAGATACCACTTTTGATGCCAGGCCCTTGCATTGTTCACCGTGAAGTGACACAGTCCCTTTAATTTACCAGTTCTTAAATACTTTCCCCTTTATGGGCTAGACTGCAACTCTGTGATTCAAACTGATCAAGGACTCAGAAGATTGTTGTTCTTATTCCACAGAGCATCCAGGAAATGAGAAGTATGCCATAGAACCCAAATTGCCTCTATTACACCTTTCATTTGCTACAAAGTAAATGGTAGACAGTCTGCTCTGCTATTGTGGTGATTTCCCCTACAAAAATCTGCTTGAGCTACATCCACTGCTGAGTTGTGGAAGGAGGCAGCCACCTTTCTGCCACATCCTAGGCACACTCAGCTGCTTTTTATTCATCACGCAGGTCAGTATCAGTCCCCACCTCTCAATCGTCAGCTCTGCTCACACCAACAAATAACTGCAGAAAACTGCTTTCTCTCAATGGATTTGCGTGATTAAAGTGTGTAAATTAAAGAAAATGTTCTATAAAGTAAAAAGTTGTATCCAAACCAGTTAATGTTCATTTACTGGAATAGTGAGGCATCTTTAGAATGCTCTCACAAACCATAAATCCTATACTTTTCAGGAAAATGTAATCATAACCCTGGCCATGTCTGGTCATGGAAATGCTCAACATGACAATGCTTAGACATCTGCTGCCCTCTGTGTTCAGTGGCTTGAAGGTCCTGGTTTTATTGGTCTGACACTAAAGTTGCAAAAGGGAGAGAGGAATTATGAAATAGGTTTAAAACATTGCACTAGTAGGGTCCCATGTTTAGTGATCCTGTGACTTCCAGATAAAACTTGACTGTAAGGAAAAGCATTGCCCCATGAAAATGATTTCTGTACTGGGAGAATAAGGGAAGATGAAATTCTGCTCTGTACAGTGTCTGTGGGAGCCGTGGGACACTCTGTCCTTGATAATTCAGTTGTGGGCATTCTATATTTTAAATGTTTATGAAGAGAATTTGACATTGTTTTCCAAACAACCAAGTTTTGGGGACATCAGTTCTCCAAAGGAAATCTATTGTAGAGGAGACAGTTTTAGCCTGTTTTAACAAATTACATCGAACATTACTCAATTCTTTTATATTTTAATCTTGTAAAAGAACCAAAATTTGGCACTAAATAGTGACCGACAGTTATCATGAAGCTTTGCTGGAGAGGAGAAGAAATAGGGAGCTAACTTTCTACTTTGGGAAAGAGTTTTTCACCATATTTGAATAGAAGGGACAGTGGCATTGTACTTAAAATGGGGGTTTATAGTGCTAGTAGTGTGAAAATGAAATATCAACAAGGAAGCAAAGCCACATACTGTTTACCACTTAACTGTCTTTCACTGTAACACACACATGTTTTTGTTTAGCAATAGAGAACTCATTCACACAAAATCTCAACAGCCCCTGAGTTTTGATCCAAACTGATTGAGCTGGAAGCTCAAAAGCATTGGAAAGCTTGCTTTATTTCTTCCCATTGTCACATGCTTTTGCATTTCCTGACTATGGGCTGAATAATGTAGTCCCTAAGCCACTGGGAGTTCTGTTCATTCCAAGTCTGGACTCCTGCCAGGGCCAGCAGCAGAAACATAAATATCACAAGGAGGGGCTGGTTTTTCATGTTGTTTCACTCTAACCTTTTGCAGTTTTTTCCATCTTCTCTGTACAGTAATTGTTTGGTGCCCACTGGTGAACAGAAAAGCAGGTTTTTAGAAGCCATAAAGAAAAGGGGGGAGGGAGAGACAGAGAACCTCTACTGTGCCTACCTTGTTGCACTAATGGTATGCTTTGATATTGGATCCTGTGGTCAATCTTCATTACTTAGCTCAAAGGTATTGTACCAGGAAAAGGGCAATGAACACTGATCAGAGGCTGAATTTTTTTATTAAACTATTTAAATTATGTGGTCTCTCCTTTGCAGAAAGGAGCTGCATTGGTAATAGTTTTTGAGATGATAGAAAATATACGGAAAATCAGTTGAGTTTCTCTAGTGCCGTCTCGTGTGAGGGACAAGAAAAGAAGAATGCAGTAAAATAAAGAGCTTTCACACAAACAAAGGGAAATGCTTAAAGCATAATTAATGTGTGGAACAAGAAGGTAGCGGAAATCATGAGCACTTTGAAGTTGGCTGTTTTGTCACTGGTTCCAGTTGGACAGGGATTTCACCCCAAGAGGTGAGTTGGTGCAAATATATGTCCATAGATAAAGGGAATAGCCTGCAGGAGGGGTATCAACTCTTGCTCCAGAATAAGTGAAACAACACAATTCACAAGTAGAGTGATACTCCTGCGTGGGATAGATCCTGCTTACCATAAAATGGAGTAACTTTTATGGCATCTGGAGTTAGTGTCTGTTGGAGGTGGGTAAAGGAAATAGAAGAGCCACTGAACTTAATAGTTAGGGCAATTCTCTTTTGCATGTAATCAGGCTGTATCTGGAGCCATAGCAGATACAGGAGCTGATTCCTCTTTTCTCCAAATTATTTTCCATATCCAAAGGTTTGGATTCTAGAGAACAAATATGCAGACTATTCGGTCCTAAATATTTTGCCTGTTGCTACTGGTGATAACCTTTTCCAAAAAGAAGCATATAAATTTAAACAGAACATTAGTACTGGGGAAAACAGATCTAAGTAATGATGGAACTTAGCCTCAGTCCTGATCTCCACCCAACTCCAAACACTGCTTGTGTTATAGGAAAGAAAGCCAATTCTTTGAAGTGTTCTAGTTTTTATGCTGTCCTTACATTGTTCAGCAAACTGATAAATTACTGTTTCCTTAAACACCATCATAATTTTCACATTTTGCTATTTTTCAGACAACAGTTACGTTGCACAGGACAATCCATCCCCTCATTGCTGCTAAGCCAGGATTGGATTAGTCATCACTGTCTTGGGTTTCATGATTTTCACTCTGCCCTTCCATCTGTCAAAACACAGCAACATGGCATGTGTAGTCACCCTATAAGCCCAGTTAACCCAGTATCCTTTTCCAGCAATGGCTGATAGCAATTGCTTCAAAGGGATTGCCTTCTTTAAAAAAAGGAAGACTCAAGGGAGAGTTTGCTTTCAGGTAGACTTTTTTCTGAGTACCTTATTGGTAAGAGTAGATTGGCACTCCAAGATTTTGTATATTATTCCAAGATTGTTGGAGTTTTTTATGTTATGATTGGACAGTCTTGTTTTAGCAGAAGCCACAGCTGCCCCATAGTGGCAAAGTATTGCATTATATCAAATTAGGTAAAACTCATTCTGCTTCCTTTGGTTGCTTACTGCCTAACAAGTACCTTGTGCCAGGAAGCACAAGGATTTTTTTTATTATTATTATTTTTTGAATTTCTACAGATGAAACGAATCCTGTGCAATGTAACTGTAATTTAGCCATTTCTGGCTTCCATTAAGATTTTGATTTCAAGAGTATCCAGAGGCAGTGAGTTTCATGTGTTACTTATAAATTTACTTCCTTGTAATTGTTTTAAATTTGCTGCCTCTAAGATTTGCTCAGTTTTTGTACTAGGAAAAATATCCTCATCTTCATTTCTCTGTAGAATCCTTTTCTCATTGATCTCTGTACTGATGTCATCCTCTATCTTCTAAATACTTTTATCTTTTCTTCTTCTGCCCCTCCTTCCAGCTTCATGCTGCTTTCACATGTTTGGAACTCCTCCCTTCTCTTCAGATCACTTCCTCTTGTGCATTTTATTACCTGACTTTTTCCTGATGGCATCCAGCTCTCCAGCCTCCTAGACTGTTTTCCAGGGAATTGCCTTCCTGTAAGTTAAAAAAAGTTCCTAGACCTTGTCTTGCCAAAAACGTTAGTGTTGCACAACGTGCACTCCCACTCTGCGTGGTTACTAAGCTTATTTGTTGCAGTGCCCTAGAGACAAACTATAAAATATAGCTTATATAGTTCCATGGAAGATGGTCTAATACTAAGTGTACACCCATCAAAAAGTATTTTTACCTCATCTTGTGAACATATCCTGGAACCCCATGAAGAATATGTTACTGTGTGCATACAGTGTTTTGTTTGCAGAAAAAGTAGCTCAAGTGATTTCCATAAGTGACTGTCTTAAGAACATATGATTGAAAATTAGCAGTATAAGCTTACAGTGTGTTGTATGTCTGTAGCCATAGTGTGGTGTATGAGACCAGGCAAGAATGACACGCTTTTAAATAAATGTTGTGGGCTCCACTGTTGTTTAATATTTTTGTAGTGGGCATGTAGACTGTGTGAGAGATTATGTTGGGCTTAGAGACACACTAGAGGATATTTGTGTCAGCTATGAAGTTGCTAAATATCTGGTACTGAAGGAAAGGTCATTCTCTTTTGTTTTGAAACTATTGACCAATACACAATTTATATCTTACTGCAGCACCACAGCAGTAAAACCATTATGTGAGCTCCACTGTATGGTGTCATTCTAATTTAAAACAAATATTTTAAAAAGTTATGACTTTTCCTCTTCTTTCCACATTTGCAGTTGCATAATGTTCCTTTTTCATCTGACTTAGCATTTCCTTTGATTTATAGTCCCCTAAACTGTAGGCAGACATAAGGGGCCCTTTAGGATGAATGAAGGGAGAATTATCAATAGCCAAAGCCATGATTTATAAGGAAAATGTAAAGGTCAAAAGAAAACTGAATTTACTCGACCCACTAAAATTATATGAATATTTTCTCTGTATTTTTCATGAGTTCAGTTAAAAGGTGTATTTAAACCTGTCCTTTTTTTCCCCCATTATTTTGAGTCTGAGTTGGATACTGTCAAATTGTTGTTACTGCTTTCTTTACTCCTTGAACAGCCAGGTGTGAATGAATGGAAGTACTGAAAAGGTGAATATATTTATTTAGTGCACCTCAGTACCAGTGGCAGAATTTGCACCATACCCCACACTCTGGTATAGGCACCACATCCTACAGCAGCCTGATCTCAGGCCCACTGAATTCAGGGGCTTGATATCCTTTAGCGTTTCACAGATATAGCATACATGGTGCTGCTTGGATTGCTGGTTTTTTTGCTTTGGGTTTCATTGTTTAGGGGGAGGGGTTGAGGGGAATATTGCAGAGGTTTTTCTTGTTTTGGAGTGTTTTGGTTTGTTTTGGTTTTGTTTGGGTTGGGGTTTTCTCTGTTTGTTTGTTTGTTTGTTTTAAATTACATTGTCAGGGATTGGTGATGAATTACTCAGCCTATTCTCTTGAATATCTGTGTCTGAATAAGATGATTTTACCACATTTGTACAGTTGTCATTTCAAGCACAAGGCTTAAGCAGTAGCTGCTTCTGAGTGTTTGTCATTCCTGGAGCTTGGCTGAGGCAAAGCTACTTAACCCAGGCTGCTGCCTAAGTCTGCACTAAAAAAACCTTGAGGACCCTTCACATTTCTGCTGCTGCACCTTATCTCTAAGGCTGTGACAATCAGAATGAAGCTGAGCAGATGAGGTTTGTTTGTGGTGTTGAAGATAACACTGTAAAGCTCCAGTGGTGGCTCTCTTTTTTTGGCAATACTGTAGGTTTTGACACTAACTCTAGTCATAATGTACATCACGTATATTCCTCACTAGTATTACTGTTGACAGCAAGATGAGTCTAGGTTATTTTACAGGTTTCCCATGAGGGAAACAGTATAATCTGTCACATAAATAGGTTCCTGGTAAGGCACAGAACACAGTGCTTCTGGTGCTTTATGAGATCTGTCATAGGTATGACAGATGCTGCTGGGGTAAGCCGTAGCATCCTAAACAGTCTAGGACCTTAACAGCCTTTGGGAGATCACTATTCTTACATGTTTTGAGATCAGCCTACACCTTCAAAGCAGTATCTAATACTAAGTAGTCTGGAAGCAGTGGGTGAGAGATTTCAGCTGAGGATTCCTGATCCTGGGTTTTGATTGTCCTGTAGAATCACAGTTTTGAAGTCCAGGAGGAGTTGTTCTAGTTAGCTAGTATAATTAATCTATCAAAGAGAAAGAATTCAGCCTGTAATTCCTGTACTGATGGCAATAACTTCTGCTCCAGCTAAAGCTTATCTTTTAAAATAAGCACCAAATCTGAATGCAAAGACATTATTACACCAACCTTGAAAACTTGCTATACTCTCAGACAGATTGTTACACTGCTTAGTTACCATTTCTTTTAAACACCACTGTGCCCTCATTTGCCTTTGCTTCTGTGTTTGTCCAATCAAGCTGTAGTATTACTGTTATGGTACAGTTCTTGTGATGACCTTCAAGCATTTGAGAAATAACTGTTAGGATCACAACGTATCTAGTTCAGGGCTACCACATGGTAGACAATTAAGCTCCATAGCATTAGGGAGTAGAAGGGATACCTTAATTAATAAGAAATTGGTATAACTCAGATCACAGGTAGTGTATTTATTTTGCAGCTGATGGAAGGGACAAGAGGACAATTGGATTGTGGGACAGATTGTTTGCCTCCAGACAGAGGGCTGTGCTGTGAACAGACTCTCTGGAAAGGCTGCCTGGATATGTGCAAAAAGCTGATGTGAAGCAGCATCCTGAGGCTCACACGGTGCCACCTAGTACATCAGACTTGGTGCTGAGGGCAGCCACTGAGTGACCCTGACCCTGGAAAACACGTGCTCAGGGAGGGCAAATTTTCCAGTGTCCTTTTCTTATGTGTGCTCAGTTTTGATCCAGAGAATATCTAATAATCTCTCCAGAAGAACTAATGCTATATTCTTTGTCCCAGTTTGGATTTCTTAAAAGAAATCACCTCCTCTGGAATTGAAGTCCCAAGTAATTGTCCAAAATTTTGTTCCAAGACAACCATACAAACACCAACATAACCCAGGATTTTATTTTTCTTTTCATTTCCTTTTTCTTCAGCACCTTTTAAACTGATTATAAATTTGTCCTTTTACTTGTGGACTGAATCTTTAAAGACTTGACTCAAATAAGTATTCAAGAATACTCAGACCTGTGGGAGTTGCATACCAGAAGAGAAATTTTAAAGTTGAGATTTTCTTCTCCTATTTCTGGCTAAAACAAAGGACCCTAAATGCATAAAATTAGTAGCAGAAAAATGTTAAGACTTTAACAATGTCATTGGATGCTCAGCATTTATCTTGGGTAAAGGCATGGGCTACTTATAACTGAACGTTACCAACCACATCTAATGCACAGCACTCACTATAAACAGCAGCAATCTACCCCAGCTCATTTTTCACTCAACACTCTCCTGAGTCTGGAAATATTCTTCCAGCTCTGATGGTCAACCTGCTTGTTTGATCTTGGCTAGGTTTACTTTCCAGCACTTCTGAATCCTGATTCTCACCAAAGAAAGAGGGTTAGGGTGACCACCTTCTTTCTTGGATGTGTGGGGTGGGATTTCTCTGATGAAAAATATTAAAAGACAATTAAATGTTTGGCATGTGTTTTCATAGGAAAATTAGTTACTCTTAGAAACCAATAAGAATTTGCTGGTATCAACTGATGATATCCTACAGCAACCCATTTCATATCCTCCAGAATCTATTGCATACAAAGTTTATTCCATATGATAAAGCATGCAAGTTATTTTACAGTGTTCAGTACTTGCCATACTGTAACACAGCATAAATATTATAACAGCAGTGGGCAAGTAAAGCAGCAGATCACATTGCTGGTGCTCTCGAAAAGCAAGGAGATGTAAGAGTGATGAAGAGGCCGTCGTCTGTCAGGTCAGTGCTTCAGCATAAACTGAGGCAATTTGACAGCCCCACAGCTTTCTGTCATCCCTTCCCAGGCACAGGCTGGCACAGTGGAGGGAGAGGGGAGTCTTTTGTCCCCACCTCCCCATCCCTGACAGTAACCCCCCCTCAGAGGAGCAGCAAGAGGTGCTTCAGAGCCTCTGCCCTGACTGCATCTCCCCAGGGACTGCTCCCCAGGAGCCGTGTGCTCAGCTCAGGGCTCAGCTCCACCAAACCAGGTTGCACTGGCACTGTGGGGAGCAGATCATCGATACCTGGGTGCTGCACCAGCCTGTGTGGGTTTGCTCTGCACTCGTGCTCTTTGAACCAGTTACTAATGGGGTGCATAATAAAGGATACTATTAAGTCAACACTGCATTAATAATGCTGGCAAGGATTCAAGTCTACAGATGTTATTTATAGTATATGACTAAACAAAAACGTATCCCCTTTGAGGCTGAGGCTCAGGAGCAATTTACTGATTTCCTGTATAGGGTAGTTCATACAGAGATTTGAGTAAATACTGCATTTGAGCTTGGATCTACACTTTGGAACTGGAGTAGATAATCATATTAATGTTTAATTTTAAAATGGTTTGAAATGTGGTTTCAGAGGATTACATACTACCCCTGTCCAGTTTCATGGAGAAATGCATTTTTCTGCATGGCTTCTTTAAGTATTTGAGGAATATAACACAGCACAGTGGGAATGAGTGGAGAATGGTTAGACAAAATTCTGGGGGAAAAAATGTACTTAGTGAAAGCTAAAAAAAAAATAATATTCCATATCCTGTCCTTTCCATCTGCTTTTGAAAATTAATTTCTCTTGTTTAAGAAGTTTAATCACCAGTGAGATATCTTGTAGATTTAAAATGTTTCTGAATAATGAATAATTTAATTTGTGATTTTGGTTTTTTTCTGCCTCTTATAATATTGCAGGTTTATAGAGGCCTTAAAAACTGAAGAAAGCTGTGAACTCACAAAACTCTCTGTTCCACTCAGCAGGCTTCATTGTGAATAACAGTAATAATATACAGCAAAATAAAAGTGTCTTAAATTAAGGTATGTCCATGTAGAGCATCTCTGTTTAATTCATAATGCTGATCATTGAACAATAATAATTAACTTCAACTTTTAAAGACAAAACAGTGGTGACAGTGAATAGACAGAAAAAATTAAGTTCGTGAAATGCCTTTTATCTGTTTATTCTCCTCTTTCAAATTCTGAAATTAAAACAGTTGAAAATAATACATGACATGTAAAAAGAACTGACCGCATGATGCCTAAATAATTTGTTATAAAAATATCACTTACCATTGCCAAGTGTCTTCTTATTTAAATCCACTATTATCATGCCTTCTCGGATTTGAAATATGCAGCAGAGTCAATTCCCAGTGTGTTACATACTTGAGAAAATAATAAATGCAGTGTAAGTCCACAGTGTTTGGATATTTGACTGTAACTCCTAAGCATTCAAAGTGACTACTCAATATAACAACTTTTCCTCTGCAGAAAATGCCTTGCTATTTGCCAGCAAATCTTTAATGCTTTAGATTGGGTATTTCCAACTACCGCCCTACTTGCTAGGCAGATGTGTATAAAAGAGATGTTATTTCACTGAATCAACCACTGAGATCGTAACCCTTTTCCTGTACCACAAACAGAAATGTAAAACCTCAGACTTTCCTTTTGGACTTTTACTGACTTGTGTCTGTTGTAAGAAAGCAAAACACAACTAGTCCAAGTGCTAATATATGGAAAATGTGTTAAAACGTTTTAGATCATCTCATTGCTTCTCATTCCTGCAGTTCATTGGTTAACTGGCTCCTTCTGTGTTTATGTAGTTGCATGCTACAAATACAACACCTAAACTTCTTGCCCAAAGTTGAAATGATTCATTTAATACTTTTTATGCCACCCCCAAAGAAAAAAAAAAAAAGGAAGAAAGAAAACACACAGTGCTCATTTAACCCAAGTGAGTGAAAACGCCTTTCATAAGGTCTGTAAGGGCTTGGGGAGGTTTTCCTTTGGTGAATAAAGTCTGTGTAGTGAAGGGAAGAGTTTTGTCTGAGGATGGCTGAACTCAAGCTACAGCAAACAGACACAAACTAGGATCCTTTTGCTGTGTGAAAAGAAGATAATTGTAAAGGAGGTGCAAATGTTATTTATATGAGATCATATATGACGGATTCATTGTTTTGGGGAAGTTGGGGGGAGGATATATTTGAGATGGTTTGTAAGACTCTGATAGTCCTTTTCTCTCTGGAACTATATCATTGCTCAACAATTATTTAGGTCTTTTTGTGAGGTAATTACCCTAAATAGATATTACCTAGGTTTTCTATCTTCTAGATGCTTATAAATATCAGTTGACTACATTAGTTATAACCACAATGGAGAAAGCACAAGCAAAACAGTGAGTGCCATGCTAAGAAGTGGAAAATAGGATTAAGTAAAGACATTTCCTCTGCTTCTTTCTCTATAATGGAGAGAATGGGGTTATGTGATAAGGCACTATTCCATAGGATGCACCACCCTGATTTCTGATACTGCCTGTGGATCCAGACACTGTTACAAAGAAGGGATTACAATGGGTAACCCTTGTCCTCCTGTCTGTGTCCCAGACATAATGTAAGTACCTCTAGCACAGCTCTGATGGGACAATTATTCCATCTTTGTTCATCGTCCTCTCCAGTTGCGCATTAGACTTAATCAGGTTCTAGTCCTGACAGCTTGTTTCAGGACCACAGCTGGAATCAGCATGTCTAGACTAGCACTGATTTATTCCTGGCTCTCAGACCCGTGTGCATGCTACTAGTCCATATGCTTCTGGTTAGAGAGGTAATAATGCCATTTCACAGCATAACTTCAGTTTTTCTTTCTTCTTCCCTTTTTTATTGTAATTAGAGTTTATTTTACATATACAAGGAAATGTTCTGCCCCTGCTCTGGACAAGACTGCTGGAACAGAGAAAACTTCCAGATAAACAAAATAAAGTTCACAAAGGAAACAGTTAAATTTTCTGACTGCCTTCACTGTCACAGAAAATGCTAAACACATTTGTAAGTTATATTTTAAAAATGCCTAAGTTCATATTTTCCTCTCCTGGTTTCACAGTCCAGAAGAGCAAAAGGACCTTGCAACATCACTAGGCTCTCCAGAGTTTAGTAATAAAAATAAAAAAAATCCGTAGCAGAAAACAACACTCCACACCCTGCTACTGCTGAGCAAATGAGTTTCCCATTTTCCTCACTTATCCTCAGACTAAACAATGTTAAATTTACAATTCTGACATCTATTTATAGCCAGAACTCTACCCTAAGAACCACAGAGGTTGGTGTATACCGTTGTCCTTAATCCACAGGCCAGCTTTCAACCTGGCATGTCACTAATTAGGAGAGAAACCTCCTACCTTAATTAATATCTAAGCAATGTATGCACTGAGGCACATGATATCCCTAAGCTGGGTGGTGTGGGTGTGGGGAGGGGTGTTCATCTGCTGTACAAAACGCCCCGATTTTAGTTTTTTGTGTTACTGTGAATAGCAATTGATGTTAACAGCACCACAGGCTTGTGTCGGGGGTCTGGGGAAGGTGCTGCAGGGGATGCAAATTAATGGGTGCCCAACAGGGGTGCTAATCCTGACAGCACCCACTGAAGGAGCTCAGGTGGAGAGCTGTGCCTGCCCGGAGGGGACAGGGGGCTGAAAGCCATCTGGGGAGCACTGGGGTCACTGGTGTGAGGCTGTGGAGCAGCATGAGGGTAGTTTGGGGATATAAGTGTAGGGTATGAGGAGAAGAAAGGGATTAAAAGAGGAAAGGGTTCAGGTTGGGTTGCTAGGCTGGATTTGAGGGAGTAGGTGAAGGCTGAATATGTGGTGCTGGGTATAGGCATCAGCTGAGCCTAAGCTGAATAAGAGCTGGTGCAGGTTGGGCTCAGAGGAGGGCAGAGAAGGTCTTTGAGGAGCTAACCCTTTCCATTTTTCTCTGGAGCAAATTACTTTCAGGCCTCGTCTCAAAAGAAGATCATCCACAGTCTGTAAGCCACTTTGTTTCCATTCCTGTCAGTAGATATGACAAAGAGATAGATATGCTCCATCCTTGTTTACAAACTGAGGAGCAGAGAAACTGTTTAGAGAAAAAAATTAATTTGAAGGATGTCATCATTCTGATACCCTTTAAATTTCTTTCACTTCATAATTTATTAATGCCCCTAAATCCCATTTAATTTCTTTTTCCAGCTGATTCTTATTCCTTGTCACAAAATGAAAGTAAATTAACCTAATCTTAAGAATACTTTGTTGATGTATTTGATATTGTTGTTCTTTCCAGTATTATTCTTCAATCCATCTTTAATATAGCCTGACATCTTGTTTGCTTTTTTTGACCACTACTGTGTACTGAGTACAAGTTTCCATTAAGCTGTCCATAGTAACGCCTAGATCTTTTCTTGAGTGATTTTGCAAGCCATAAGTATATGAATAGTTCAAATTGTTCCCTTCAGTACACATTACCTCACACTTGCCTACACTAAATTTCAGCTGCCATCTTGTTCAGTCCCTACTTTTAGATTCTTCTTTTGTTTTGTTTATTGTTGGTTAGGGTTTTTTCTAAGTTGTGACTTTTCTAAATGATCACATATAATTTCCCAATTATGCTGTCTGTTTCTGCATTCTTGCTTTCCAGAAGAATAGTAAAAAGATTAAATTAATCCCAGTTTTGGTGTGGGTCTTGGGGTCTCCACTTGTTAATATTCTCTTCTCAGCTGAAAATAGCCATTGACTTGTATTTATTATTCAGTCTTCACTACTTTCTGAGTCCTAATGTACTTCTTAGTCCTCTGCTATTCTTTACTCTTGAACACTTTATGCCATTATAAACAAATAGCTTGGTTATATGTCTTAAATTATACTTTTATCCATTATTCTATCTTCATTGAAGAATTCAGTGGCAATTGGCTGTTGAAACTTTATAGGGACAAGGACAGTCAGAGTAGCTATAGGCAAAACTAACATTTACCTAAAGCAGCAGAGTGGCAGGAGAGACGATCAAAAATCAAAATCTTAATTTGCAAGGTGTCCCTCTCAGTCTTCCAAGAGCAGTATGGAACAATTCAGTCCCAGCTGCAGCTCTCAAGTGTTCTTGGTCTAACTACTGAGCTGAGGCATGTTCTGTGCATCAAATGTCACTTCTCCATCTTCCCTTCCCTGCTTTCTTGATGCCAGTGGCACGGCTGGTGCTGGTCTCAGTCTGTTCAAACAAAGAGAAATGAGAACAGAAGGGGGGTTGGAGGATACAACTCTTCTCTCCAGCAAGCCCCAGGCCACCCACCCTGACTGAGGCCTTGGATACAACCTTGAAAATGGATGCATGTGCCAAAAAGCATCAAGGAGGAACAGGATCCTCACTACTGAATAAAACATTAAACAAGCCTCTCCAAGTCCAATCCTGGCATCCACTCTTTTTAGCACAGATGGTAATAAGGTGGGAAGAGTTCAGAAAACAATTACAAGAAGCCTGAGCAATGTGTTTTGCAGTAAGAAGCTAAAGAATTTGTTTTATTTCCTTCCAGCAGATTGTTATGTTGTGATGCCTTTGCTGTCTGTGTACATACCTTCATGAGAGAGAATTCAGAGCACTGGGATCTGAAGGCAGATGCATTTGAATCAGACATACAGTTATGTTAAAGCTCATCATTAAGGTAATTAGACCTTCCCGGAATGTTTATTCTGCTCCATGCAATTTACCACAGCAACAATATACTGGTTTTGGCAACGTGGCTAATCTCATTTCAACAGTTAATACTTTCATAATCAATTCTGGGATTCTGTTTAGCTCTTTTTTTCAGAATCCTGCTCAGTCATTCATATTTTGCAGTAGTGTCCTGGATTGGAAGAATGTAATGTTGTAATTGGCAAGATCAGGTGAAAAGAATGAACCACACTAATGGTTTGTTTTCTTTACCTAAATGAACTTATTAATTATAACTTATTGTCCTGATTATATCTTATATGCAAACATTACATAGATTAATGAATTTTGAGACTTGAATCATTACTGTAAATTTATACCAATTCTGGCATCTTTTTTTACAATATGAACCTTGAATTATTAAAGAAAACCTAAAATTGCCATAGGTTCCGTGGGCTGAGGAAAAACCCTTCACCCTCTGTTGCCTTATATGTAACTCTTAACTTCTAAAACCAAACAGCGAATGATTGTGTTGCGTAACCCGCCAACTATGTGGTATAAATTGACTTTGCCTCAATTCTTTCCATGATGAATGAACATTCTGTTCTCAGAAATAATTGCTTAGATGAAAAGGTTGCACACATCAACCATGTAGTGCAAATGGTTACTCCCCAAATCCTTGTTAAGCTAATTTCATAGGAAGCAGGAATTTGTGTTGGTGTTTCTGAATGCTGTCTAAAGCTCAGTGTTCAGTAGGAACCATTGAGTAAGTCCCAAAGTGTGGCACTGTTTAAAATCAGTTAGCACTTATGGACAGAATTCCACAACCACCTCACGTGGGGCAATGAGTTGATATATAGTTAGATATTAATTAGCATGGGACAGAGGGAAATGTTGAATTTCAAGTACTTCTGGAAGAACCAAAATTTTCAATAAGCAATGAAAACAATAAGCTATGTTGTATCAAAGGTCATACATGGAGTTATTAAGACAGCCACGTGGATTCCTTTTAAACAAATTGTAGCTTGTTAAAAGGGAATGTGGAGAAAAGAATAGATCCAGAGGATATTTTTCTTGTTACATTGATAATAAAAAGTACTAATTTGATTAATTCAACCTCTGAGAATTAGTGCCATTTGAGAGCAAATACATGCACACAAATGTTATGGTAAATTTTAGAATACCAAACACAAGAACAATGAAAAAATTGCTTTGTAATGTTTCATTATTTTCCTTGTGAGCACCTAGTAAACATCCACAATGTATTTCTCACTACCTTCATGAAAGAGCTATGCCCACTGTGGATAGTGAGGCATAGATACAGTGAATGAGGGATGAAAGGGCATGTGATACATGTATGAGAAAGTGCAGAATAGAATTCCATTATCTGTATTATCTAGGAAAAGGGAAACAGATTTGTCTTTGTTTGAAACCCTGAGCAGAGACACGAAGCTCACACATGGGGATTTTTGGCCTGGGTAGTCTCTTTGCTTTTTACCCCTGCCTACTATGATCAATGTGCTCCAATGGTGCCATAGAAACAAAAGACAGAGTTAACTACTGCCCATTTACTTGAGATACAACAATTCACTGTGTATACATGAAGTTAATCCACCCTCCATTTTTGTAATTATGATTTATTAGTCATTCTACTTCATAATAGAGATAAACATGAATTTGTAGTGCCATGCAGCTATAGGTGACTGTCTCAGCCCCTGATGCTTGTATTGCTGCTTACCATAGCTCACTGCTTTCTTCAAGAACTTGCTAGGCCAGAGTTAACTGCACTGTCTATAAGATTTGCAATTTCATACTCAGACCTTCCCTTTTTTCCTGATTGGTTTCCCCTCCCAAGGTAAAAAAGTGAGAAGGACACTTTGGTTGCCTTTCAAGCTGCCCATTCTGTTAAAGAGTTTGAATGCTGGTGGGTTCAACTATGCCTGCTTGGGACTCCCAAAAAGCATTTTACTAATACCACAGCAACCCGCTTAAATTATTCATGTTAGTTTGATTCAAGGTCTAAAAATGTTTTATTGGTCATAAATATTTCTTACAACAGGGTGACTTCTGCCAGAATTCCTGGTTTGATCCAAAGCTGGTGTTCCAATAAGAAACTCCTAAAAGTAAGTTTTAACTTCCCATTTGGCAGCAAATTCACAAAACATAGTGAAATAAATTAGGAACTTATCAGAGAATTTATGCCACCAAGGTTAAAGGTTTCTTTTGTTGTAATCATGAATTATTGACCACACAGTAAAGTAATCTAGGTCCTCCACTTTATGTGTTATGGAGAGAATTATCACACTGACTGCCTTAGGAGGAGCCAAGAGCACAGCTCATACATTGGGCAATCTCTAGGCAAATTTTTGGTTTCTCTGTAAGACTACGAGTAGAACTTGAGGGCAGCTGGATTGGAGGACACATTGTGCATCAAGCAGAAAGGGATGAGAAAAGAGGGCAGATGGTGAAGCTAGAGTGTTATTCTGGATTACCATGTGATGCCATGGAGCCATGTATAACCAGACCTGAATATGTCCCTGACCAGTTAAGGTTACACTGAAAGGAATAATTAGTTCAACTAGTTTCAAAAGAAACCAATTAATAGTTTAGATGAGGAAAGACTGTTCTCCTCCATATGCTGAACTACTTATTTCTGTGTCAGCATTACAGTTCCCAGGGTGTGTATGTGTATATAGTGGCAATTCATTTATATTTCTCTCGATATGTTTATTTATATGGCAAAATATGTCTCTTTTCATGGTCAGTTAAATTCACCAGTCATTTGTGAGACTACAATACATCTTGGGTGTTCTGGCTAAACTGATGCTGCCAAAATTGTCAGCAAAAAGACCGGAAAAGCTGATGAACCTTAAACTTTTCCCCAAACAACTGCTCTGCTGTTTCTTCAGGATATAGAAGAGACAGAAAGCCCAAGCAAGAGGAGTGGTAGGAAAAGAGGGAGGAAGAATAGAAATTGCTCTCTGCCATGGATTTCACAAACCCTTTGAAAGGCCCTGTAACAGTAATCCATGCTAATTAGCATTTTAGGAGTTTTAAGAAATTTGGCCTATACAGGAAAAGTAACATGAACTTCAGTGCTTTGCTTATTCACTATTTTTTTTTTTTTTGCTTTTGTTTCGCTTAGGAATTTGATGTCCTTATAAATTGTAGAGGTAACATTTTCAGAAACAGCTAAATGCCATTTTTTAAAATTATTTTCTTAGGCTAAGATCTTCAAAGGTTTGTACAACCTAATTCCTAACAGTTTTAATGCAAAGAAGCTGCAGAAACAGCTCTTCAGTTTCTTGGGACTGGTGTCACTTTTGCAAATGGGACTTGTGCTAAGAGCTGGTTATGTATTTTTAACTACTATGCCATATAATTAAATAACTAACTATATGTATAAAAATAAATACTGTCATGGATAATTCTTTTTCCCTTCTGTGGGTTTGTCAGACCCACAGGAACAGCACTGTGGTTTGTGGGCTCCTCTCCAAGCAACTCCTGTTAACGTCAGAATTACTTGGGCAGCTGAATCTTCATACCCCACACCAAGAGTTTACAGTTTGGCATTGGTTTATGTGTAGATTTCATATGCCCCTATCTCTCTAGTTATTGCATCAGGTTTACTTCAGTTCCTTGTCATCTGAAAACCACTTTTACTAACAGCTTTATGCTATTACTTACAGAGCTTGTATGCTGTAGTTCTTTCTGTTCGGAAAAACAAAGGATGGAGATATGGCCCCTGCCACAAGTGGCTTATAATTAAAACAAGACCAGCATTATAGAAACACATATTCTAGCTGGTCTCTGACTGGATGGTCTGTTTAGTTTTGTTTTGACGTACTGTATGAAGCAGCATTTAACAGATGTCGGGAAATTAGCTCTCTAAGCTTCTCTTATAAACATACAGGAGAGATGCATGTGTATGAATTAATTTCATCATTGAATGTGGGTATTAATGTCATAAGGAATTTTTAAATGTTTGTGCTTATTCCACTGTACTTTGAGCCCTCCTTGCCAAAAAACATAGAAACTTCTTGAGAGAAAGTGCCTTGGTTGTGGCAATGCTTTTTAGCACTATACTGATGATTCTCTTCTGTCGAGTTACAAGAGGAGCAGTGGAAAAAAAAAAAGTGTTGTTTTATTAAATACGTTCTACACACAATGTTGACCAAAGAAAATACGCCAAAACTCCCCAAAGCTGAGGAGTCTCCCTTGGCCTTTATGCCACATTGTCCCTCTTTTCATTACGGTAAGTAACATTAACTTGTTATGCAACTCCTGTAGCTGATATTCTTATGGCTGCTCATCTCCCTGCTGAAATAGCACACATCCAGCGACATGACAGATCTTCCCACTCCTCCTCTTAGCTGGGAGAATCCAGTGCTGAGGATTGGTCTCCCTTTTACAGCTTGCAGGATGAAGTCAAACCAGCACAAAAGGGGGAGCTGGCAAACCAAGGCTGTATACAGGCAAGGAAATAAGGCAGGCCAGGCACAGAATGGAGGCAAGACCTCGGACAAAACCTAAACCAAAGCCTAATCAGAAGGAAAGTGTAGCTGACAAAAATGACATAAAGATTTCATAATTTCTATGTGTATTTAGTTTTTTTTGCATTTCACATCTGTATTTTCTATTTTTTTTTTATTTTGTGGCCCCCTTAGTTTAGTTTTCATGCATTGAAGTCTTAAGTATTTCTAAAGCAACAGCTATGGTTTTAAAAGATCATTTCACACCCACTCCACTCAAATTACAACAGACATGCAATATTAATTTAGGGTGAGTGGGCACATATGTTATCAAAATCACCCGTTCACCTGCCAACTCCACCAAATTTTCCAGTGCTTGGATATTTTCTTCCATTGCCGTGTGGAATTTTATTGTAATGTTCTCTGTGCTTTTTGTGCTTTTTTTTTTCCCTCCAATGTTTTATCCAGTTACTAAACCTGCATATGGGCCTCCTCCTCTATCAGCTGTCATTGCTAAAACAATACTTCATGGCAATCACTGCAAAGAAAATCAGCTTCTGACAATACTGATGTGATTAGGTGTGAAGCCAGAGACTTGTGCTGAGTGCTGGAAGAACACTTTATAACCACAGTAAATCAGTAAGTTTGAGCTAGACAACATGGCAGAGGAGAAGTGATGTGATTTGAAAAATGAGTTGGGGAAGAATGCAAAAGAGAGGGAAGTGAAAAGGCAGATTTAAACTTGGATTTTCATTTTCCGGTGTTAACAATGGGTGAGTTAACTAGTCAGCTTTTCTTTGCTGACTCTTCCTTGGTTCAGTATTGTGCAGCTTACACACACATCTGCACAGCAAAATGTGCAGATGTGAGTGCTCTCTGCATCTCAGGCCTATGGAAACCTAATTAGCACAGCACGAAACCTGAACTAATGTACCCCATCCCTCAGCAAGGACTAATAGCTCAGGATTACCTTCATGGTAACAGCTTTTGAGCTGCCTGGAATGGAGGGAAAATGAGTTTTATCTTCCCACAATGTACTTTGTGGAGCTATCCATATTGGGCCTAATTTGGAAGAAGCATTAAAAGCTTTCTTAATACATGCCTTTGCCATATACCAATGAACAGCAAAGTGCATTGCAAATGAGGCAAACACCACAGTACATATTTCATCATATCCAGTATCAGGACAAGAAAAAGCAGCCTGAATGTCAGGACTGAAGCATGGTTCTGGTCTCCATTGCCCTATCCACTAGACAAATTGTGACTCTAACTGGCAACTGTGGGATTGTCCAGATTCTGCACCAATATTTAATCCCATAATTCTTTGTATTAACTCCTGTGTTTATCAACAAATGTACACAATAGACAAATAAGAAACACTGCAGTGCATTCTACACAGCCTGATTTTTTTTCTAGTTTAAAATACACAAAATCGAAGCAGAATTATGTCAATCTGTTGTGAAAATGTGTATAATTTTAATTTCTGTAAATTGCAGTAAGCAGTAACAGTGTCTATATAAAAATATGCATTGGTTGTCACACATCAAGTTTCACAACTTTACACAGAAAGGAAAAGCTCCTAAAGATAATTTCCTCTAAATGCATTTTGGTTACAAGTTACTTAATGTTCAAATTATTTTAAAGAAGTTGTTTGTATGAACAGATGATGTTCTTTGTGGCTTTGTCTACCTTGGTTGCTTAATTTTATTTCCAAAAATATGATATACCCTTAATGACATCTCTTGGCCCAGCATTCAAGCCTGTTTTAACTTGGTTAGCTTGTGTGGCATCGTATGAGAGACTCATCTGGATTTAGATATTTCAGGTTGTTTTTACACATGTAGCAATAATTGTACTGTTTAGAAAAACGTGGTGCCATCATGTGGACAGTATTAAGAACTGTAAAAAGAAGTTTTTTAAAAGCAAAATTAGGAAACAGATAAGTACTTGTATTCATTATCAATTAATCAGATGAATATGTATTATATAAGAAGCTCATTTAGCTTCTACATAAAGAAAGGTAACTACGAAATAATGACTTCTAATTTCCAAGTCTTTGCATATTAAGCTTAATTGACTTTGTTGTTTAAGAAAAAGTGAGTTTCAGCTGAAATTTTTACTCTTCTAAGGCCATTTTTTTCATGTGGATTCTCAGGAGTCAAATTAGGCAGGAACATAGACAACAATCTTTTTCTTACTGGATAAACTTAGTATCTCTCATTTGTTTTGTGCTTTGGCATTTATTTTCATGAAACCTGTGGGTGCCTAATTTTCTCAGACAATTTTACCTTGCTCTCAAACTTGTTAAAAATTATTATGGATTGAAAAATGCTGTGAGAGGTAAATGAAACACGGTGATTTATAGAAAAGGCTGTCAGATGTCTCTAGTCTGTATCACTTAAATTTAAGTGTTTAGAATACATGGACAACGACAAAAAACTCAATTTCTATCCATAAATCAGGATCCAATCTCAAGATCAAAAAATCCCACATGTGATTTAATAACAGGCAAAATTGTGCTAGACTGATTGGGGAACAAGCTTAACAACCAACTTTCTTCCTGATGAATTTTAAATGTCAAAGTGTCCCATGACAGCTTTCTACATGTTCGCTTTTCACTGTTTTGGAAACTGTACACTCACTTTTTTTTTTTTTTAAGAATTAGTTAAATATACCCTGAAAGACAGTAATTTAATGAAAATCTGTTAGATTTCCTGGAATCAGACATTTTTGCCATCAGTGAAGGTAAAAATGGGAAAACTAACCCCTCCTGATTAACAAAGTTTTGATGTGTGGTTCATAAAATTTTAGTAGTTTTTTGCCCACTGTATATATAACCTTGATGAGTTAAAATGAGACTTTGCTATATTACTAATGGTAGATTATAATTTCCATTTTTATAATAAATATCTCTAAAACTAAAATCTGAACAGAATAAAAAAAAAGAATGAGAGTCTTATCAACCTCTCTTGGATGTTGTCTTGGATTTTTATATTCTATGTCTTTTCATGGAAGTCATTCATTCTTATACCCATCTGGGTGAGGTTTGGGTCTATCAATCATTGTACCACCTTCATCACCAGGATTTGCTGTAATTATTTTCCAGTGATTCTTATATTCTTCAACTTTGTGGGAATCCAGGTAGTTGTGACAAACGACTTCACATTCTTTTCCAAAATAAGACCTGCAAAGTCCAAATAAAGGGAGATGGGCAGGGAGAATTAATATATATACAAACTCAGCAAATCTTTATTATTTGGAATTGTTCAAGGTTTTCTCATGTTTCTTCCATCTTGCTCAGCAATATCACCATGAGCTTCAAAATATTAGATCCTTACAAGAAACACAATACCCCACTTTGTTTCCTATGAATAATTTAGAAATTTGACATCCAAGAGAAATGCCACCTCTATAGCTTCAGAGCTAAAAGGAGCCCCATCAGTATAAGGCACTGATACACCAAACTAATATGTACAAACTGGTTAGGTCCTCATCCTCATTTATCTCTGACTGAGGAAGACTCTGGTTACTTAATAACTGTTTCAGCCTCAAACTTTCAGACCTTGTTTCATCTTCAAAAACCTGATAAAAATCCTTAGTCAGGTCTTGCTCAGAATTTAATGGGAAACATTGGGATACTACTTAGCAGTACTTAATCAATATTAATTTAATTATTGTACATATATTACTTGAATCGTTTGAGTAACTTCAATTTCTTGAGAGATTGATTCAGATGGACGTAAGCATATACAATTTTATGCAGTGTGATTTTATTTAGTTCTCTTGCTCCTTAGACTTCTTAGTATACCACTTTTTTTCCTGAAAAATAACCCAAATGACTGTAATTGCTCAAGATATTTAAAGGAAGAACCACCAAGAAACTAGAGAAAGCCAGAAATATATGATAATGAAAAATAAAACAAAAACAACCACACAAAAAGAACAAAAAAAAGGCAAACCAAAAGAAAAATCCCAAGACTGAGACAATTGCCTGCAACAGCACAGTGCACACTTTACAGCCCTGAAAGAAAATACGGGAAAGGAGAATGGCATTCTGCATTCTTTTCCATTTCCTCAGTGCATTCTGAAAACACCTGTCTTGCTTCTTACAGTAAGTCCTGATGTTGGCACATCATTGTGCACATCCCTGCCAGTTATAAATTATCCTTACCATACACAAAAGTTCCTTGGAATGGCTAAGTTCCGATGAGTATAACAATGAGTAATTACAATTTTAGAGTTTGCCTGGAAAAAAAGAAACAACAAAGGAAGACACTTGACAAACATTTTTGCACCAATACTGTGAATAAAGACTATCTTTAACAATGACATCATTCTGACTGTGTTTATTAGTGAGCTGATTCATGCAAGTGAGTCTCAGTTCAAGGCTGTAGAGGAGTATTTGTGATATTTTGCTGTATACCCAGCATTTCAGGAAGCCTAGCAGTTACCTAGTACAGGAAAATACTGTATTTACAAAAGGTTAAAAATATTTGGGAAAACATTATTCAGATGCCTTGAAAATTTTTTAAATAATTTAAAATTTAATGTACAGGAGCTCTTATTTAATCAGAACTCCTATTCTAATATTGGAAATGGATTTTAGTGCCTCAAAGTCCTTAAAAACAGGTAAGTACTGCATCCTCACAACATAAGAATGTCAAGCTTGGAATATTTCTGATGAGAGAAACTGAACAAGACAACCCCAATATGAACACCAGAACCAAATATTTGTATAAGCAGATTCCCTAATTTAAGAGATTGTTCCTTCCCTCTCCCACTTCCTAAAATTAGTGGTCAGAAGTGGCATAAGGATGTATGTGAATAAAATGGACATATCATTTTTTTCTAAGTACTCCACCTACTGTTTGAACTACATTTTCAAACCATTTTCTACAGTTTCCATTTCTTACAGGAACTGGAAATCCTTCATATTCAAGACGCAGCTGTGGATCCAAGAAGGCAGCTCGCCAGCAAGTCAAATAGGAATCCTGACCAGTCAAAAACACTTGCTGAAGGCGAGATTTTTTAGCAAATTCTGTGAATGTTTTATGGTCACTTCCTAGATAAAACTGTAAATAAAAAAAATATATTAAGGACAGTATCAATGTAAAAAGAACAAGATATTTAATTTTAAAACATATTTTTAAACACAAAAGCTTTGCTCCTGGTTCCTGGCAAATCAGTCTGCCCAGCTAAAGGTATGTAGACAAAACCCATACCACAGTTTTTATTCTGTTGATAAACTCATTTAGTAGCTATTCCATATGCAGACCAGTGAATACAGATTTGAAACTGAATTTATATTCTCAGTATTTTATCTCATCAAAGTGGTTGTTGAGAAGGAAAACTTTCTCAAAGTTGTGGTGATTTATTTGAGTGCATATGTAACATGTAATGCCTTACTTGCTTTTAACTTGCAGAGGGAAACAATGTTCACATTTAATAGAAATCTGCTCCCACAGAATGATGGAATAATACATGACTTCATATACCTACTACAGATTATCTTCAGAAGAAATGAAATCTCATTTTGGAGTTGTTCAAAGTGAAAATAACAACAAGAAAGAAACAAACAAACAAAAACAGAACAAATACCCAAATAAAACACCATAAACAAACAAACAAAAAACTTCCACATTAATTACTTCATGGTCCACAAGGTTTCTTTTTTTCTGCATTGCCTTACCAGTGTGTCAGAAATCCCTCCCGTTGTCCCAAGAAGAAAGTTTTGCCCAAATCTAAGTGGTTCGCCCACTGCACTTCCATCAGCACTGTTAAAATTGTTAAAAGGAAGAAAAATGCATTTAAATAATCAGTTTTGCTCTTATTTGGGGGTTTGTCTGTTTTACTCTACAGTTAGACCTTGCTTTGTGACAGTATTTTATATTGTTTACCTTTTAAAATAGGTAAAATATTTTAACCAAAGAAAGAATTTTCAGCTATTGAGCAGGACTGTTCTTCTGTTTCTTGTCCCACAAACAAGGCAATTAAATATATAATTGAGAAAGAGAATATGCTATTTTCTTTGGGGGTTTTTAGGACAGCAGAAAAATGTCCATTTCATGGAAAGCAAAAGCAATGACACAAACTTCTGCTTCACAGACCTTACTTGCAGGAGAATGAATAATAATACTAAGTGATATTTGGAGGTGTTTTGTATTCTACAGCTGAAATATGACCATAATAAAAACAGCTGCAGAATTTACCAAACAATGCAGTGAACTCGACTCTCTTTGCACACCTAAGCTGATTTAGAGGTCCTTGGAATTAATCAGAGTAATGTGCAGCACAGAATCAAGCTTAATGCAAGACTAAAGTTAGTCTTTCTTAAACTAATCAAATTTACTCAAATGAATTTGTATATTAACAAACTTGATTGCCTATTTCTCAAAACAAGCTACCTAAAGCTCGAATAATAACTCGGAATAAAGCGGCAGACCTTACAATACAGAAACTATTTCGACCCACAGGGTCCAGGCTCCGGACTGCGCTGAGTCCTCGTGAGATCTGCGGCGGGTCGTCCGAGTACAGGGATATCTCTTCCATGTCTGTGGCCAAGGTGACATCGCCCCGCAGCTCGTCGTCGTTCGCCGCCGAGGTTTTGGTGTCCGGGTTCATAACCATCACCGTGTCCCCAAAGTGAACAAGCCCATCAACAGACACCGACAGCTGCACCTAAATTAAAAGGTACGTATTATTTTACAGAATTCTCTGAACTTGATATCAGAAGTGATTCAGTGTATAAAATCTGTAGTATCATTGCTGCATACAGTAACAATATGCCAAGTTACTGAACATGTAACACAGTGAACAATAATAACAGCTATGCCTCTCTATGTGGGGTCATGGGACATAACCTTCTTTAAAAATCACCTTCTTCAAAACATTCTCTTCAAGCCTGGCTAATCTCTGTATTAAAAGCTGTCCTCGTTCTCTCCTGCTGACAAAATTCCTCAGGAGCTCCTGTTGGGAGAGGAAAGAGGGGCAGACACGTTACCCATCACCCCAGGCCCGGTATCGGAGCCGAGCTGAGGGCGGGGGGTGGCACAGGTCGGCACCTGCTGCTCCTGCTCGTCCTCCAGCCAATTCCCCACCATCACACCCCTCCCGTACGCCGCCATGGCGGGCCCGGCCTGCGCGTCCCGCGTCGCCATGGCGACCACGCCGCACAGCGATTGGCCAGCGGGAGGCGGCGCCAGCCAATGACCGGCGGCAACGCGAGCGGGGGCGGGCCCAGCGCTGAGGGGACGATGGTGAGGGGAGGGAAGGAGGATCCCCCAGGGGCGTCCCAGCTGGTCCGTGTGTCCGTAATGGTCCGTGTCACCGAGTGTCGCGTCTGCGCGTCTTTTAAACGCTTCCAGCGGCGGTGACTGCACCGCTGCCCCGGGCGAGCTGTGCTTCGCAACGTTTTCGGTGCGTAAATGTTCCCTGGTATCCACTGTGAGCCCCACCAGGACGCTGAGGCTGTTTCCTCTCCTCCTGTCACGGACTGCTCAGGGGAAGAGAGCGGAGTGTTAAACAGCTCGGGTCAGCCGAGGGCCTCTCCTAGGACAAAGAGCCTTTTACGCTCCGTCAGGGGGTGCATCGGCTTAACACACCAGGCGAGTTCAGCGCCTCGGCCAGCGCGACTCAGGGAGCAGTTTGGGTCGGAAGGGACCCACCGCGTTCCTCCTGTGCCGTGGGCAGAGCACCTTCCCCCAGAGCCCCGTCCAGCCCGACTCTGGGCACTGCGGGCATGGGCACCCACCCACCGCCTCCCTGCTCGGCCCCTGACAGCGCTTCACCACCCTCATCGCCAAAAGCGTCCTCCTTCTACCCAGTGTGAGTGAACGCACCACGGGAATGTGCTCATTTGCAAACGGTTTGGTCAGTTGTTATTTTAGCTTGAGATCTGCTGTGGCAAGTCAAGCGAAGTGACTGTGCCATGTGTTTACTTTCCAGACCTTCAGAGGATTCTGGCACAGCACGTTTGAACCCTTTACAACAGTCATGGTTTTCTTTGTAAGCTGTAATGTGCTGGACAACTTAGAAAGCTTAAAAGAAAATGGGTTTTGCATGGACAGCTTGGCTACATGTTAGCATCAGGCGGTTTCGACAGCAATTCACACAAAACCTGGCTCTTTTGTGTTGTGTTTTGTTTTTTTTTTCTTTTTTTAGAAAAAACAAAGTTATTGTCCAAAGTTATTTAACACATCCCAAACTTTTAAAAGACCAAATACAATCCATTTTTGCTCAAATAGCACCACTGTGTGTTCAGTTCTGGTAAGTGATACATTCCTACAGCTGACTGAGTTGGCAGCAATGTTGAAAATGTTTAATTAAAATAAGAAAGAAACTTCATTCATCTTAGCTGAATATCAAAAAACAAATTTTTTTTCTTGTTTCAGAATTGAGCCACTTAAGTCAATATTCATTAATAAATCATTGTTATAAAACTGTCTACGTAGCTGTGTTGTTAAGAACAAATGCACTATTTTGTTATGCATGTAATTAATATATAGAATTCACAGCAACTTCCAGAATTTTGTAGCCTTATGCACCATCTGTACTTAGATACTTATAGATTCTGATGTAGATATTACATAGAGAGAGGTCTTTTTCCTAAAATGTATTAACTACAGAAATATCTCCATGCATCTCTTAGCAGGATTATGCAGTGACTATCTTGTCACCTGGAGGGATTTAATTTCTGATTACATAGTATTCCCTGAAAACAAACAAAAATAGCTCTCTATAGACCTGCTTGCAAATTGAACATCTTTCCTGCAGGAAAGGTTACAGGGCCATTCAACTCACTTCAGTTTCTTTTTGAGCAGATAAAATCTGTGTTTACTCCTAACTGTTGTTTTCATAATTAAATGGTGTCAAGAAAAGCTGCACTTGCAAAAGAATTGATCTATGTTTTATGTGTTAACTTATACAGCATACAATTTTTTTTAATTTTTTTAAGCCTTTGGTAAGTAAAATTAAAGTCTGCAGACTTTCAGAGACACTTTTCCTACTGTCTGGAGTTACAGCTCTTTTACCCCTTTTATTTTCCTGGTTTGTTTGGTTTTTGTTTGTTTTGTTTCTGGGGTTTTTGGGGTTTGTTGGTTTGGTTTTGGTTTTGTTTTTTTTTTAGTGAAAGGGAACTAGTCAGTTGAGAAGACCCCAAACAGCATATAGAGCTCTCCAAGCCATTAGTTTATGTGAAAGGCTGGACTAGTTAGACTTAATTGTCTTAAGCTTATCAGTAACGTGTGAGCTACAGCATGTTTTAAATACTTTAAATTGTAAATGCATTAGTATTTATCAGTAGTACAAATTATCATATTTAGTCAAGTCTGGCTAGAAGGACAAGATCTGCATTGATGGGAATATATATTATGAAAGATTTTTGTCATTTTATTTAGAGAAAGTAGGCAAGTAAAAAAACTAAAAATAAGTCATTGAATCATATGTCAATTTGATGGAAATTTTTTTCTTACCTGTCTTTACTGCCATGAGAGTGTATCTATATTTTTTCCTACTTTCTTTTTCCCCTTCGAAATTATGAATATGCCAAATTTGATTCACAATACTGACTAAATAATACTGCACAGGAGTAAAACATGTTCTCTGGGACAATTTGTCTCCTTTCATTTTATTATTCCCCACTAGTGTTGTTCTGACACATGCTATGAATCATTTTTCTTTGCTGTTATTAGGTTTCTGGCTATTAAAGTGATTAATCTACTTGTTAATAATATAACTAGAGTATCTTATTCTAACTTACTCCCCAGACACTCATCTTTCACAGCATAAAATGAATTAAGTAGTTTATGCAATTGGCTTTAAGGATTATTGTTTTGCCAGATACTTGTGGGGTGTCTCCCATTTTGGCTGTGAATTCAGTGTGGATTTTTTGTGTAATGCTTGTTGGTGAGAAGCAGTGAACCTGATCATTGTAGCTTATTTTCTGAAATATAGTGATCCATTAAACAGACCTTTCAGTCTACTTTTTACAAGAAAGGGGAGCAGGATGTTTGTCATATTGGGAGAAAGTTTGCTGATGAAGGTACACGAATGAAAAGTTTCACTACATTAGGTACAGCTAAAGACATCCTTAATTGCCATTATTGCTCATTTTGATGTTTTATAATGCAAAGGTTCTGCAGGAGAAAGAGGCAAGGGGGAGGGAACCACCAAACATTTGCCAATTAAACTTTGGATGGAGTTATCCACATCTCCATGGTATTTTCATTCTACTGGTCTCTAAATTAGACTTGTACATATCATTCTCTTTTGAGAATTATATAATGGAATATTTTCTCTTCAAATTGAGTTGTTCCATCATGACTGATTGTGCTAGCTATTTGAAGATTTTCTCCTTTGCCTGACTGAATTTCATTCACAAGATGGGCTGGTAAAACTGAAAGAGCTCTGAACCTCTCATAAAAACATTGTCATTTCAGGAGCAGTAATTTATTAAAAAATATAGAAATATTAAAGTGTGCATCCAAGGAATAACATTATGTTTTTCAGAGAGATCCTTATTAACTCTAAATAAGCTAAAACATTTTCATCAGCAAGAAATAGGTTAGCTTAGAACTCTGGTGTTAATGAGTGCAAGCAGAAACACCATTTAAGAAGCTCTATTACTTCTTATGTTTATCTCTTCACAGGACTATATACTATGTATGTCTACCCTTGAGCAATTTAAAAATTCTTATTTTTCAAGCTATGGAATATTTGTCCAAGGTATCATGACTAGAGCAATGAGACTGGCCGTGTCATTGGCTAAGGAGACGTCTCAGCTGCCCTCTTTTAAGTCTTACTTGACAGGGACCTACTTTTCGACTTTGTTAAGAGATGTTCCACCCTACTTCCAGTATCTTGAGTGCATTGCATGTGCTGAACTCTCTCATCAGCCACAGGCACTGACACAAAATCATTGTGGGCGAGGTCCTATTTATAATGGGTGAAAATCAGGTCACTGTCTCTCTTGGTTACCAATCTGTTTAAACTTTGGTTTCCATGAATACTCATGCTTGAGATTTTGAAATTTTCATTTTGTTAGCAATTTTTATATGTAAAAAGCAAGACTGTGGTTGTCTGTAGGGAAAAATACATAGCCCTAAACTGTATGACTTAAGCTGACTTTGACCATGGGAGTTGTTAAGTGTAAAGTCCTGCCAGGGTGAACCTTCTGCTCCTGAAACTGGAAGGCAACATTTCTGCATGACCCCTTATGAACCCAGATCATTTTGTTTCTTCCCACTTTAGGGCTATCTATAGAGAATGCTTAGACTTGCCTTTTCTTCCCTTTTTAGCCTCGCCTGCAGCAGGATCCTTCTCCTTTATTGTGAATTGCCTATTGGATCAGTCATTGCCTGGTGATGTCACTTCTCTCTTCTTGGATTTTACTGCCTGTCATGGTAGTGTTAAGATAGAAAACAGTCAGTTCCCTTAAGTTGCCATGGTGGGAATATCTGCTTCAATGAAGGAAAGTAATGATGTACACAGATAGCACTGGAGAGATGCATATCAGTTCATCTTGAGACCTTTGCTGAATCTGTTTGTCAGAAATAAAACCCACTGGGCCCCCATCCATTTGTGGTAGTTAAGGTTTAGAGATACAGAAATGGTAGAGATCAGAATACTTTGGTTCAAATGAATCTGTGTGTTACATAAAATGAACTGTCCAGAAACAGGAATAGGGACTAATTTATGTATTTATACCACTAAACATGAATCAGTTAAATATTTCTGGCACAGCAAAAAGGAACATGATGAGAATCTTTTGTCCTAAGGGGAAAAGAACATGTGTATTGTAATTGTTTTTAACATTTTCCGCCACCATTCTACTATTTATGGGTTTAAGTTGGCTGACCCTACTCTGGCAGTGTATTTTTGTCAGACATCACGGCCTACAGAAAGTATTTTATATGTCTGAAGAGCCTGGCAACTGTTCTAAATTGAGACTCGGAACATTTTGGTATTTCTGTGTCACAATGGGTTAGTAAATTAGCACTTCTTAGTTGGTGGTTTTTCTTTGAGCTGTGAATGAGCAATGGTACCGCAATATAATGCGGAGGACTCAACAAACAGATGCAGCACAAATAATGTAATAAATTTTAAAAAAATTGTCTTTGCAGCACACAGTGTATTTGCCAGTCCAAACTGAAAAGCTAGACCCGTGAACACCTGTTCTGGGGAGAAATAACTTTCTTGCTGAAATAACTTATGAGTATTGGAAAGAGTCCTCTTTTTTGCACTGTTCAGTGCAATGAAATCATACAGAATCAGCCATTTTTTCTTCAAGTTTTTCCAGAAGCCTCCTAAACAAACAAACAAACAGATCAGTGTAAAAGCAAGGGTTGAGGCTTTTACAAAGAAGGCAGGATACCTGATCTGCCTGCAGAAATAATATTTTGTGCTGTGAGCTGAGTGTGCTGCTCTCTTGGGGTCTGTTTGCTCACCGAGAACACTGGTCAGCTTCTACAAGGATGGTCTCTGGTCCCTTCTTAGTCAAGGGAGCCCCTGGAAGCAACATTGAATTGCACTGGTGTCTCATTAGGTATAGGGAACTCCTGAATAGGGTTCACTTCAGAATAAAATGTGTTTAAAATGTGTTATTTATGTTAATTGCGGAAATCAAAGAGCAGCTTTCCCTTCTCCTCCAGCAATGCCTCTGACAGTGAAAGATATTTTCAGAAATATATGCAGAACTATTTAGTAGGTAAGGAATCATTACGAAGATCACCAGGTCATAAACATTGCCATTATTTAAACTTTTGAGAATCTACCTAGGTGAGAGGATGCATTAAATTGTCTTAATCCATACAATCTGTTCATAACATGCACAGTTCCTAAGAAAATTGTTTAATTTTGGTAGGAGTTACTGAGGAAATAATATCAAATAAATGCAGAAATATCAAGGCTATTTAGATTTTTGCCTAGTGCTTTCACATGGAAAGTGAGACCCCAATTATCTTTGAGCAACCCTAACTGGTAGTAGCTGTAGCAAACAAGAAATGAAAGAAAAAAAATAATATAGAAACTAATAGTTTATATTCAATACGAGAAAAGCTGAGAGATTTTCTTCTTGTTGCAGGGTACACCACTCCTCTAAACGTACTGGTATTTGAATAAGTTGATAATCAAAGAGGAAATGCATTTGCATTTATCTCCATTTTATGTAGTCTTTTGGCATTAAAAACTGTTCTCTCATAACAAAATCATGTCGGGATGGAGTTCTCTATGGAGAACAATTCCTAAACCCACAAAGAACTTTTTAATCTCTGTTGATTCTGGCTGCTGTCTTTGGCAAAACTTAAAGCAGCAGTGGTGTCTTACAGGAGACTTGCCTGATTTCCCATGATGTAAGAGGGTATGTAAATGATTCAGTAAAGTCAACTTTGAGATAAAAAAATTCTGAATAGAGATGGTTATGCAGGAATGCAAGTTCCAAGGCTCAAGAATACAAATATGCAATTAGGGTGATGATGAAGGCTTTTATGTCAAAGTATTAGTGAATATGCAAAATAAGAAACATCAGAAAACTGGTTACATTAACAAAAGTTTCATGTCGTAATCTGGGTCACTTGCATGTGATATGACTTTGGAAAACTCAGAATAAATTCACAAAGGAGATAAGTGAATTAACCTTGGGAGACCAGCTCAGTCTGAACTGCGGCTGTAAGTGGAGAGAGAAGTTTGCCCCTTAGTGGCTGGATGGAGGAATAAGTGGCCACCTTCTGACTCTTTCAGGCTTGGAGCATGAAGAAAGAATCAAATCTGACCATGGGGCTCTGATTGATAAGGAATGAAATAGAGACATCACGACAGAGAAAGAATCACAGGATGTGGAGAGCTGGAAGAGACCCATCAGGATCATCAAGTCCAACTCCTGACCCTGCACAGGACCATCCCCAAGAATCACACCACATGCCTAAGGGCATTGTCCAAGCACTTCTTGAACTCTGTCAGGCTTGGTGCTGTGACCACTTCTCTGGGGAGCCTGTTTCAGTGCCCAACCACCCTCTGGATGAAGAACCTTTTCCTGATATCCAATCTGAACTTCCCCTAACTCAACTTCATGCTGTTCCCTCATTCCCTTGGGTCCAGTCGCTGGTTGCCAGAGAGAAGAGATCAGTGCCTGCCCCTCTGCTTTCCCTCATGGCAAAGCTGTAGACAGCTACATTCTAAAAGAAGCTTTAGAATAAAAAATTTTTTCCCCCTTCTGTTCTCTTTTTCTTCCCTCATTCTGCTCCTCTCAAATTTCCATTTACTTTTGCTTCCTCTCAAGTTGTTTTTTTCATTCATTTTGGTTTTTTCCCTAATCCTCTATTTCACAGAATATATCAGGGCTGCTTTATGCTTTGCAAGTTCACAGGCATTTCTGACAAGACTCTGCTATTACAGGTATTTTTGCTGATATGAGTTACTGCAGGTACTTAGTAGCATACATATTCTTGTAATCCTATCCATTATTTTTGTTACCACTTTCCTCTTTTCTTCACCTCTAGTGATTATTTGTTACACCCTATTTAAAATGTAGACTATAATACAATTGAAGAGCAGTGCCTTAATCTATTCTGAAAGATGTGTTAAACATCCTGTGGTTTCTTACATTTCTTTTTTTTATAAATATATCCTCTTTGGGAGTGTATTTATAACACTTTTTGTAGCACGTTGGCTGCATTTTACATATTTTGGAGTATGAAAGGGTTTACAAGCAACAACGATTTGTGGAAATTAGATGTGACCTTTCCCAAGCTGGAGGTACATCCCATGGTTGGGTGAAATTTGGCTAGGTTTTTTTTTTCTTATCAAGATTATATGCTTTCCTACTTTTAGTAAAATCTTTCTATTATGCACTCTGCACTAACTTATAATAATTATTTTTAAATTTGTTTTTCTTCCTCAAAAATGTTTGTGATGTCTTACCATAGCAAGTCCTGCAAAAGAAGTTGTTAAGAATACCCCTGACCATTGCAAACTTAGAGCAGAAGCTGATCAAAGTAACTACCTTCTGTCTATAAAATCATGAAGGATGATTCTGTTCCCAACAGCAAGAAAATATGCTGGAAGCCTGGCAGTATCCATTACTTCTAAATTTTATTTTTTTTTTTTTTGGTATGATGTATTTTGTGCTATTAGAAATCCAGCAATATTCTAGTTATATTTGGAAAGCTGGGGGACAGCTTTGCTGCTTTAATAACTTTAATAACTTCTGCTGCTCCTATAAGAGGCTTATATTTGCATGCCAATTTAGCATGCTTAATTTACCACTAAGGTTCACTGTTCTCGTTGTTTCACATATCCTGACATGAACCAGTCATACATTTAATTTATTCCTTTGTTAGCCTGTGTCCAGCTGGTGAACTGCTGATCATAGGAAAGTTTATCAAATAGGCAAAAATTAAACCAGGTTTTTTTTCAAGAAGTAATAAAGAAGATATTTAGCCACTCTATTATAGTCTTCTCACTTTAATGACAGATAAATTCCATTAGCTGTGTTTACTTCAAAGAATTGAAATTTAAAATTACCATCCTTAAAGTAATTTCTGTTGTCCAGGCTGTATCTGTACCAACTCCAATGAGCATCCTCTTTGCATTCGTCCAAGAGAGGATTGGAGCACCTCTCCTGTGAGGAAAGGCTGAGAGAATTGGGATTGTTCAGCCTGGAAAAGAGAAGGCTCCGTTCTAGCTGGGGTGACACTGCTTGTATACTTATACCAGTCATTAATGCAAAAAGGAAAAAAGGTAATTCAAAACACTGAAATTTAAAATATCATCCTCTCATGTTGTCCTGACTGTGCAGTGTTTTCATGCTTGTCGCTAGAAGCAGCTTGCTGGTAGCAGATGGAATCTCACCCTTCTTTTCAGCAACAAGTTATTCTTATGTATTTCTCTGTTGCCCTAATCTTCAGGCTTTGCCATGGTAGTATCCTGAATAATATATTTGTATATTTGCTAAAAAACCTACTGAGGTGCAGTTTTTACTTCAGTTGTGTAGGCAGCACAAAGATCTAGAGTCAAAGCAGACACTGGAGTCGATGATGTAGATGGGAAGGGCAAAGAGAGGAAGTTTGGGGGGGAAATTTAAAACCTGTGAGACTCAAGGAGGGAATGAAATATGATGAGTGTCAGGAAAAGTAAATGATAATTCCAGCAACCTTGTAGACACAATGGAGAACAAGGGAGGGATTTCAGGAAGGAAGAGGAGGCAGAGAGACAGAAGGACTTTTCTCAATGTGGTCAAGAGAGAATAATGTTTTGGTGCTTTGTTTTTAGCAGTTGATATTCGAAATCACTCTGATCCTTGGAAATTGATTTGTGCCACTTATTACACTGATTATTTCTAGAATTTGATGAAGGTAGGAAGAGGATAATATTTTTTAGTGGCGGTCAGTCCTGCAAATAAGTGTTACAGCATGACAATGTAATTAATGCCAAATATGTCGTCATGCCTTAGTCACTGAAAGGAATTTAGGATGGATGCCTGTTTTCTCAATGAATAAAATACCATTTTGCCCTAATTAGACTGACTTTTTTACTGAAGACAGTGGTGAAATTATATTAACAATATCTCCTCCTTCAGTCTTGTGACAAAGAGAGCAGAACATACAACAAATCCTACACCAAAAAAAAAAAAAAA
>VXAU01002862.1:1449990-1504669 GCA_013399695.1 Formicarius rufipectus
AAAAAAAAAAGACAACCATCTGCAGTGATTTTCTTTGTTGTATGATCAAGTGAAAAACATGTTATGTGGATAGCTAGCAGTGCATATATACAATATGTATTGACTGCAATGGATAACTAGGAGTTCTGTTCAGTAATCACTATGACAAATAATTCCCAACATTTTTCATACCAGGGAAGTTCCACATAGGACATCCACTGTAGATAAAGCTTCTCTGCCTGTGAATATTTTCAGTCTGTCCTTCAGATCCTCTGTAAGCTGGTGAAGCATGTGCCGGTGCTGTCTCGTCTCAGTTTGCACTACCTTTGGCTTCATTGAGGCAGGCAAGATGGAGAATGAGGACATCTGAGGTATGTGGAAGTTTCATATCTCAAATCAGTCTAATGTGGTAGCACCATTTTTAGAATAAAAATGTCATCATCATGGCTAGACTTCGTGAACGAAGGTTTGGAAGGGTTTTACCCACGCTTGCTGCAAGCGCGCTGATGGCTGATAAGGCCAATGCGAGATAGGCAAGTCCGGTTGCAAAAGGCAGCAGCAGAAAGTCTCCATAGGTGGTACTGTTAAGGCTCGGTTCTTTCTGCGTTGTCTTTTCTCCTCCAGGCTGATTGAAAATGTAAGCCTATAAATTAATCCTTCATCCCTTTTTTTTCCCCCTCAAAAGTTGTAACTTATTCATTGCAGTCAATGATTCTTAGAAATTAAGGCTATGGGTTATCAACATGTTATGTTTTCTTTATTGTGTGTATTACTTTAAATGTGACATTTTATATTGTGAAAGTTCTGAGAGCCTTAGACTGTATTGAAGTTGTCAGTGAGCTCACAAGCAGTGAAGGAGTACCAGCCAAACAAGAAGTGAGCACACGTATCTTTATAGCTTTTAGCCTTGCAAATTTATGGAATAAACATTTCTTTCAAGTCCTAAAAAGCAGAACTGAGCTAGTTCATGCATTTTTTATGTATATTTTTCAGTTCATTTATCTTCATATCTGTTGACACTGACTTCGTGTGTTAGGTTAAGTCAAGTTTTATGTAGAGTTTGTTCCCTGCCCCAGCTCGTGTTGCAGGCGTGGCTGCAGTGCCATGTTTGTGTCATTCGGTAGCAGAGAGGAAAAGGCGAGGTCTTCCTCTGGTGCTCTGACCCACGTGAGCTCCCAGGATTGCTCAATAACCTGACATTATTGCTTTTCTGTTTGCTGGTTTTTTTTTCTTTAATGTTAATCTGAAATGGGCGGCGGACGTTGGCCGAATGGTGTAAGTTGCCGCCTCTGGAGCTGGCTCCTCCTCTGAGGACGCCGGTTCGAATCCCGAGGAACTCGCTGTCACCATCCAAGCGTGCTCGGCTGTGGCAAAATGAACCTCAGGAGTAAAGGGGGTGGGGCCAGTTCCGCGCACACTGTGCCTCACCTAAAAAATCCATTGCGCAGGCTTATCCCAAAATCTTCGTTCGCAAAGTCTAGCCAACAACAACGAGAGTGTGTTCTCTCGTACTCATGAGTACAGCATCCTCACCTTTTTCTTGTTGGGGAAAAAGATGTCCGTTTGTGAGACCTGAGTAGACCTGAGCATTCAGAAGAGTAAGAACAAAACCAGAAGACTTGCAGACTCTGAATTATATTACATCTTTCTGATTTTATATTTAATTTTTCATACCTTCTTAAAGGCGCAGAGGAAAGAAATATAAATAATTTAATTTGCTTGGGTTTTAAGTTAGTTTGAAAATTCTGGCATCAGTGACCATTTGATATGCATGAGCACTGAACTGCCTTGTTTGTGTCTTCTTAAGTTTTGGAAAAACTTCTTAAACCACAGAGCTTTCCCTGGAGTAAGTCATTAACAGGACTCTCCACTTCGCAGATCATTTTACTCTAGAACTGTTGAGCATTCTAAGCTGGTTTTAGTGATAATAACTTTAGTGCAAGCAACATCTTCTGTTAAATCTTTCAAGTATATTACTGTAGGTAATTTTTCTACTGCTTTTTTTTTTTTTTTGTGCAGAGAAATATACTTTATCCACTGTTTGTATGTCTGTTCACCAGTTCTAGTCCTTCTGTATTTTGTATTTCTCTTCCAACTTTTGGAATAAAGTTGCTGTAGACTAATTTATGAGCTAGTCAGTAGGCCTATTATCCTGCCAGTGTTTGTAACTAAACAAATTCCAATTGACGTGGGTGTAAGAGTGATAGTTGTGCCATGTAGCCATATATAAAACCAAAGTGATTTATAGGATTGACACCAGACTACATGGTTCAGATATCAATCCCATGTGCCATTCAGTCACTTACCATTGTTTCACAATTTTTGCATGGTCATTAGTTCAGATTTGGGTCTAGTCCAAAGGTAGAATTCAGGCTGATATTGTGTTATTTCATGCCCTCTGTAAAGCAAGTTGTTCTAATTTCCAGAGAGGAAGATTGCAACAAACACACTATCAGTCCCTGCATTTCTGATGATAATCTCTGTGAAGAGGAAGAGCATGGATTGGGTGGTTCTCCCAGTTCCATTGAGACTGGACTTTTATGGAATAATGCTGTTGATACTGCATTTTGAATAAAATGAAACATTTGGAAACCACCTTTAGATGATGAGAGTTATTCTCATTTGAAGACATAGGGTCTTTTTGGGCAAATCGCAGTGTATTGGACCAGATTGCAGAATAGCTTTGGCAGTCGTGAACGAGACTGTCCTTGGAGAAAATTAAACAAGAAACTTCACTTTCAGATTGCTGCTCATTTGCTCCTGGTGGGGACACTGCAGTCTTTACCAGTGACTGATCCTTTGACTGATGTAAAACTATACATATGGGAGACTTCTAATCTGGGGACAGGACTAAATGTAGTCCAAAGAGAAACCCTAGAAAAGTACATTGTGTAAGCATAAGGGGCTCAGAATAAATTGTTTTGGTGTACTGATCCATTTCTATTGTGCCCCAATTACTTGCTAATGCAGGCATAATGTATGTTGACCAGCTGGAAGTTATTCAATTCTATTTTTATCTTTTATTCTGAGAATTAATCCAAACCTGTGCTTTTGTGCTTTCTGGTAGGAAAGAAACAGCTACATCTGTTTTTGCAAACTGTATTTGTTCTCTAGGAGAAATATTTCTGAATACCCCACCAAACCAGAGATTCGGGAAAGGACATACCAAACCTGCTCTAAAATCCTGGACTGAAGTGTTTTGTAACCTTACAGCTGGAAAGATTTATAGTACTTAGACACAATGGAACTGTGTCATCCTTGAGATTCCCATCCACATCACTCATTCCCCTACTCATCATTTTCCCTCACATTTTATGGTATAAGAGTGATTCATTTACACAGACACAAGAGAACAAAATACCATTAGGCAGAAATCAATCTGTCTGCACAGAAGCTATTTTTAATGCTGTTTAGAGTAGCACACACTTTTTCCTGAAATGTATTCAAAGACCATCATTCATATGACTGAACTGTGTGTGTGCTCATGTAATTTCTGTTGGATATTTTGGATTTCAGAGAAAAGAGCTACTTGAGAAGGAAGAATTACTGTAATGATCAACATGCTCCTTTTGAACTCTTGAAAATGCCCATAAAAACTGACATGTCAGTAGTGGATTAACATTCAAAACTCTGGGATACAACAGGAAATGAGGCTTAAATCTGGGAAAAACAATAGGCGTAAGAGCCTTTGTATCTGGGAAGGATTTCCTTGTTGTGTTTGCTTGTAAACATGGCATGAATTCTACTGAAACATGTGGGGCAGCTTTAGTGATTTACATGTCTGAGAACTTTCCCTGGTAACAAAAATAGCAGGAATTTTATTTTTAAAACTTAAATAAGATGCTACCTAATCTGATTGCAGAGGGCACAGAAACTTCTATTTCTACCCACTTCATTCAGAGCTATTAAACTGTAATATTGCCAAGCAAATGTGTAACAATGCTTCTGGTTGTCAAAGCCAGGTGAATCATACAGAGATGGCACACCAACCAGGTCTCATTCTTTTGATTTCTAAACAAAATTAGTGATTATTTTAAGACTTATTCCCAAAATTAATCTGGGTGTGTAATTTGTCAGTACAAAAGCAGTGTCATAAGCAAAATTCTTATTGTTAAATCTTAATTCTCTGTTTTTCTGCTTGCCATATTTGTAAAAGGAGAACCAACCCAATCTTTTAAATTTTTTCAGAATTTCTCTTTTATTACGCAGTGGCACAAGTACCTCTACCCTTTTTAATTTGCTCTGAGTTAGTTTCAAGAAGAAAGTGATTTACTTATTGAAGATTGAAAACATTTAATAATGCAGGATTTCTTTGAGTTTTTCTGGGTTGGATTCTATCCCTCATATATTAAGATGTTCTATAATATGAAGAAATAATTCTTGCAACAAGTGCTTGAAGTGATTCAGTAATCTAAATTTCAAGGTCAATGGTACTTTTTGTGCCAGGATGCCTATTGTTGCTTGGCACTGCTGGTCTCTGCAGGCCAAAATATGGGTTTAAGAAGACAGAAAGCTAAGAAACCTCAGCACTGCTTAATGACATACACATAGTGACTGAAGACATGGTGCTACTGGGAAATTAATCAATTTCTCCAGTTCTCTCATAATTAGGTTTTCAGCCTTTAGGGAAGAGCTACGGTTAGAAAGGTAGAGGACAAATGTTTCTAGAAGGAGGGGGGGAAAAAAAGCCAACCTTGAAACTCTTTCAAAAATATGGACAAATGAAAACTAGCCATTATTTTATCAGCTGAATTAATATCTAAATCTAAATGCCAACCTGGTCTCTCTCTGCAGTCTAAACACTCACTTTACTGTATTTTTTCTGCTGATAAGAACTGGAGGCCATTGAGGCAGCTGCTAGACAGGCATTTTCTTGCCTTTATTTCCTAGTGAGTGTTAGTTTGCCTAACAGAACCCTAGAGGTCCCAAAAAAGCCTACTTCTACTTTCTGCTTTCACATGGATGTTAAAAAGCTCAGGGGAAAAAACAATCATGTGAGAATGTCCAATTTATATGCCTAAAGCTGGACATAAAGTGATGAGAGACATGGTGGATTTGTTACGTAGATTCCTCTTCCCACAGCCCAGTTTCAAAGGATTTGTGTAAGCCAAGGGAAGACTGATTAGTTCAGGATGCACCGCTGAGCAGCATGAGTTGCCTTGTTCCAGCAGGCCAGGTCAGCAGCCTTGCAAGCTTGCCAGACAGTATTTTCTTTTCCCAGATTAGAAGTGGAGTGTGCCAATAGTACGTTTCCTGGTTAATTCTGAACTGTAAATTGAGCGAGAGCCAGGTGCCCTGGCCTCATCCAGAGTCAAGACAGAGCTAATCAGTGAGTCTACAGTGTCCCACTGCCTTCAAATTCAGCAGGAGCTGCAAGCCCCTGTTTGCCCTACAAGGGGTATTTGGGCCAGTTGTTGGTGACAGTACTCTAGAAGGCAACTCCTCTATTACAGCATCTGGGTATAAAGAGAAAGCTTTGATTTTCAAAAATCTAGGTGATTTTTAAAAATGGAAAAGCAAGCCAGTGCTGTGGGGATGCACAGTGTCAAGACAGGAAGATCTATGCCATGGTTAAAAGTACTTTCCCACTTTGAGACCTTCTTTCAGCTATGAAAAGGAAGCAAATTAATTCTGACATTCCTCTCCTATTGGATTGAAATATCAGTTTCTTTTTGGGTTCTTGATAGTCTTTCAGTGCTCATGTGACAGATGTCCTCAGCTCAATCATTATCAGACTCTAGTTCATTTTGCATGTGCATAAAATAATGATTGACAACATTTGGGGGTGTGGAATGAATGTTACATGTTGCATTGGTGCAATCTGCTCCTAATATTAGAACAGAATGAAAGCTCACTTCCTGAAGGCATCAGCAAGCTTTATTTGCAAATTCTTTTTCAGTGGTATCAGACAGGTGGGATAAATTATCATAAATTGCTTGTGATTAAATGTAAAGTACCAGGAGGATTTGTAATAGTTAATCCCTTTATTTCTGGGGTCTGTGAAGAGCAAATTAAGCTGAATACTGATACATAACTGGTTTCCATTAAAACTAATGCTCTTACATTATAGTATTGTTTGGTTTAATTATGGAACATAATTTTAGAAATTGTATGCTTTAGAAATAAGGCAGTCAGCAATGTGTACTGGCCTATAACTGTTGTTATTCTGCATAAATTGCAAGTTTATACTGGTGATACTTATAAAGTGATATTAGAGACATTAAGACTTGCTCCAACATTTCATAATTAACTAAATCTTATTTGGTACTAATATATTACATGTCTGTGAACAAAAGCAGAATTTTCCCCTAAATTCTGCTGGAAGATAATTCTCTATTTCCATATATCTTGATTTCAGTGCAGTTTTGGAAAACAGCTTTGCTTTCTCTCTAACTAAAATAGATGAATTTCTGATATCTGAGGTAAATTTGAGTCTATGTTAAAAAAACAAACAAACAAACAAAACAAACATAAAACACCTCAAAGAAAATGAAGTTAGATTTTATTAGCATTCAAAATAAATTAGTCTCTCTTCTGGAGAGTTGTGTTAACAAAAAGAAAGTAAGCAGAGAACAGTAAGCACACTTGGTGTCTCATTTGGTTCCTTCTTTCTTTCTCCTTCTTCTCCTTTTAGATATTTACCAAAGGAGCAGACCCCTCTATAGTTTGTAGTGTTTGTCTGGAGCTCTAGACAAGAGGTGCCATGAAGATGGTGTTCTCCTCCTTTAGTGTCAGAAAAGGGAGTTCTGGGTTTCTGGTGAGTTCTCTGGTCCATAGAGCAGTACACAATCCTGTTGGCTGAGCACATTGTTTCCCCACAGTCCCTGTAAAGGTACTGAGTTAAGTGGATTACCTGTGTGATTCCAGCCATTGAGGGAAACCCCTAAGCTTCTGGTTTCATGAGGCAAGGCGAGCTGATCTAGTAGTTTACCACTGCTGAAAGGATAATCTTGTTCCTCTGCTCCCTGCTAACCACACCTGGCACTTATCGTATGTCTTGTCTGGCCCCTGACAGTCTTCTGTGAACCACTTCAATCTGTTCACCCAGAAAGAAATGAGAAGGATTTTTTCAAGTTAATAAACTGAATTGTTTCATGCAAATATTTGATTGATGCCATGGTTGGTACAAGTAGCAAGGGTGGCACCACAGCAAAGAAAGGAGGACTGGTATAAAACAGAATGGAAACAAAATCTTACCCTTGATTTTTTGTTTGTTTGCTCAGATTCTTGTGAAAATGAACCATGGAATACAGCTCTGATTTATTTCAGGAGGTAAGTAGAAGCATTAATTCAGATAACTGGAAAATACTTTGTGGTTAAAGGGAAAGCAAAAGGTAGTGGAAGAGCATGGGGAGGTGCTTTGGGTTAGTTTGTGTCCTTCTTGTTTTCCCTATTTATAGTTGACAATATATTTAAATAGGTATCGAGCTAATTAGTCAAAGTCTTTTCTTCAACTCAATAGCATTTTTGTGTGCCACAGGATACCTTTGAAACACTGACTTCTGTATCATAGGCATAGGGAGAGCACTGGGATTGCAAGGAATCACTGAATTAGAGTCTGTTTGGTCTGACTTCCCTGTGCCTGCCTTCTTTTTCCATCTGGAAATTTGTTTGTCGGGGGAATTTGAGCCTTTTCTACATTTGTCCAGGACTTATGGATGATCAGTAGATTAGGCAGAGACATTGTGAAGCTTGGAGATTCCAGATATGTTCATGTCACATTTTCATTTGCATTTGCAGTAAGTCAGATGGGTTTTGGGCAGTATCACAAAAACCTGCTGTGGAGCTATTATGAATATTGTTGATAATTCCAATGTGAACCAGAAGCACTGAACTGCAGTATTTTATAATAAGCATGTCGTTTTCACTGTCCATGAAGTCCTGTGAAATGTGACAGCCAAACCCTGCTGTAGAGAGTTGTGGGAGTGTGACATGCAGGAATAGGAAAGACTGGAAACAAAAGTGTAGTATCGGTACATGCAGTGACCCTGCACAAAACACAAAGCATGCCAACTTTTGTAAGTAGAACTTGCCAGGGGTATGTTGAAGGCTGGGAACATCAATTCACAGAATGTAACTTTTCCTTGAGAGTAGGATTTTTCTTTTCTGCTTTTCAACACATTTTGCCCAGTTGGCTGTCCGCTCTTTTCAGCAGGTGCACCACATTCTCAAACACTGACATGCAGCTCAGTGTGTCTAAACCCTTGGGAACAATATTGCTTAAAGTATTTGCTACAGGGCTTCTGTTCCATGGAACTTCACACATCCTTCCCCCCAGGACCCACCCTGACTTACTGTTGAAGGTGGTACACAATTGGTAGCAGTCTCCTTCACTCTGATGGGTGTGCTAATAAGCTAAAGACAACAGTCAAAGGAAATACTATTCAGAGGTCTTGAGGTCCCCAGGGCTATGACTCAGATTTGGGCCAGGGTGCAAGGAATTGCTCTATTTGGTATCTGTTGCCTTCTCCAGTGCAGTGTCATTGTTAAAAGTGAAAAACTCACGTACTCAGTGCTTTTCTCCTTATTTATAAGGGTGAGGTATGTGGGTCATACTCCTGTTAAGCAAACAGAGTCACACAAGGTTTTCCATGTTCTAGATGTAACTTGGCAAAGGCTGAGGAATCCAGAGTTCTGCTGTTACAGACATAATTAGCTCCAGCACCATTACGTGTAGTACAGCTATGCAGCTCCATATGGGCCATCCAGTGCCTACCCAGTTCTGAGTAACATGCTCAGAATACTTGTTCAAGTGTTCTGATGTAGCATGGGACTATATAAATACCTGACAACATCTGAAAAATTTCTAAGAATGCAGTGTTTTCAAGATAACAAAGTACACGTGGGTGCATTAGCTGCAACTGTAGCAGCAATTACCAGTGTAATGTGGCATGGGAGGAATAATGATAGTAAAATGATAATTATAATCCTCTGACCTGGCACTGATTTGCAGAAGTATTGTGGCTGTAGTTTCTGAATGCTTGGCAGAGAATTCTGAGAATCCCAAAACCATTCTTTCAATCAGATACCACATGCCTTAAGTATTAGGTTATTTAAAAGACTTCTTTATTTGATTCAGCCTTGGGTTAATTTTATAAAGAAGGAGACAAGAGTTGATTAACAAAAAAGCAGTGTTTTTATACTCTGTAGTTTTCCAGCTAGTGGCTCTTATGCAAGGTAGATCACTTAAATTGAATGCACTAATATCCACCATAGAGTTTGTAACCCACAGCAAGTTTTTGTAGTACATAAATTTTAGCTTTCTTCTGTCTGCAGTCAGGACTGAGGTTTGCTCACATCAGTAACCACGTGTTGCTGTACCATTGGTAACTGTGAGGAGTTACCGAACTAACTCAAGGCAAGGAGTGTGCATTCAGTTTCTTATACTGCTCACATGCACTAATGATAAAAATGGAATACTGGGAATACTGCATTTAAACTGAGTCTGACAGGAAGGATTCATTGGGGCACGCACTGATTTGAACTTGACCATGGCTGTGTCTGAAACATGCAAGTAAGAAAAGGTAAATATTTAATATGAGGGACATCCTGATCCTTTTATCTGAGATCACTATATAGTAGGGAGGGGGAGAGGTTACTTTTACTTTTTGTGAATGCCTAAGGACCTGAGCATGCTCTGTTGAGCAGGATACAGAGCAGACTGCAGCTCTGTTCTGTGTCTGTTAAGGAAATGAGCCCCACCTCTGCTAAAATGGGCAAAACATCCTTGGTAAACAGAGCATTGGGCAGAGCTTACACAATTAGCAATTACTCCGTGAAACCCAGGCTGGCCACTGCCCAACTTCAACTGAACATTTATCCTCCTGCAACATTTAGTTTAGAAACTATTTTTATTTTTAAACAATAATACTCTCTAGCAACACCCATCCTGGAGGACATCAGCTGCTCTGACAACCATCCCAACTCCCACTTAAATTTGGAACAGCAGATGCCATCTCTAACAGAAATGATGAAAAATCAGTGACTAGTACTTCATGTCCTATACATCTTCATTAATGAAAAGGAAACAAATTGGTCTCATAATGCTGTATTGTTAAATTCAGTCCTGCACAAAGGGTTCCTTACAGTCATTGTGACAATGTGTTCTTCATGATGAAAAATGAATATGTTGGAAAGCTGTCAGTCAGGGATGAAGCCCCTAAAATCTTCTCTGTCCTTGGACTGATCCCAACTGTGTGCCAGAGACAAAGAGTATTTTGCTGATGCCAGTTTATGCAAGAAAGATTAAGCCTTAGTTCCCTTTCAACAATCAATCTCATTTTGTAATTTGGCACAAAAATGGATCTTTAGTCCTCTGCTACTACCAATAATGGCTTAGAGCAGCTCCTAGTGAGTGATAGCAAAATAACTGCTTGCTCGGCAGCAGTTTTGGAGTTCAAAGTAGCTAGGTACTTGCCCAGAGCTACTGGAAACAGTATTAACCACTGATGGCTTCCCAAACCAAGTATCTCCTACCTTTCCTACCAGCATATTCAGCTCGTCACAGCCCGCAGGCTTCCCAGCACTATTCACTGCTTGGTTACACTGTAAATATAGTTATATTGCAGCCATGGCCTCCCCTTTTTGAAAATAGAATCAAAAGCATCATATGTGAAGAGGAAGTGATGTATAGAAAACAGGAGGATAGAATTTACTTTTGTTTCATAAGCCAATGACTTTGGATACACTGAATCAATGAGGCTATTCCAGCTCTGAGAGTAAGGCCTGCTCATGTGAATACGTGCTTAGAATCCCAAGCTCTGCCAATTCGTGCTGGCATGACGAAAGAGATTCCTGCTTCCAGCTCTCTGCTTGTTCTCCTGCTCGATGCTGTCAGGCCAGCGGGAGGGGTGGCAGCCAGGCCTGGGCCACCACAGTCTGGGGCAGCAGAGCAAGCTGCCATAAAGATCAGTTTTTACTTTCCTGTGAACAGAAGTTGCTGAGGGCTCCAATTCACAGTCCTTAATGGATTTTGACTTCAGGAGCTGAAAAGGTTACTATCCTGCTAGCACTCCCAACTCAGTAAATGTAATTGGAGCCTCCAACCTAGTCACAGGGGGTTAAACCCTGTTCTTCAGAGCTGTCACCAGTATGGATCTGTCAAAGTCATTGCTTACATCCAGGGTCAGTGGAGTCAACTAGCCAATGTGTATTTATATGCATATACACACATGCTTTTACACACACTGCTCCCCATTACATATGACCTCCTGGTGAGTGTTTGATTCCTATATGGCTCTAAAATGAAGTCGGTTTTGTCAGCAGTTTGTCAAATCATATACTGACAGTTTTTCACACCAAGAGGAGTAGAAGCAAAGCAGCACTGTGGGAAAAGTGATTTATTGCACACATGTTGTAAAGGAAGTTGCTCTGAAGAATATTTATATTTGTGATTTAAGTGAGATCATCTAGAGATTTTTCTCAAGAATGGAATAATAAGAAAATTTTGAATGGATGCAGCTCTGTGTTGGTGTGAGCAGTGACCATGATTTTTTGTGGGAATGTATGAAAAAGAAACCACCAAAACTATTGCTCTGATCTAAAAACAAATAATTTAAGAGCTATTTTGGGAATATAGCCTTCAAATTCCTACTCTTTGGGTGTAAAGGAGTCAAATGTCTGGATTTTCAGAATAAAAAATGATGCCAGTAGATAAATGTTTGGAATTATTTTGACTGTAGCCAGCAAATATATCTCATCACTATGGTTGCAAAAACAAACACCCACCAAAGAACTGTATCTGACACAGAAAAAATAATTAAGGGAAATGGAACAATTTGCAGCCTGCATTAAATTCTTTGCATTCCCTCACACAAATCAGTATTTAGAAGGGTGAACTCTGACCTTGAAGTGGATATTCTGTTTGAGTTTTTGCCATTCTAACAGTAGCAAAGAGAGCAAACATTACTTAAAAATAGAAAGGAACTTGAGATGTATCTTCCTAGTTAGAACCATTTTCCATCCCACATTTTTGATGATGGATGTGAATTCAAGAGTATAGTTATGCTTTTGAGTTCAAATTGAAAATAATTTTGTTTTTTATCTCTTGTAGTTAAGGATAACAGAACTTACCAAAAGTACCTTACTCTTAGGGGTTCTGCCAGTTTAGGGGATCAGTCCATAGTTAAGCAAGTAATGGAGTTCTGTACCATTAACAAAAATAATTTCCTATAAAATGTATTAATATTTTTAACCCTAAATATTTTAATTTAAAAGAACAGTAAAAGGAATAAAAGAGGGGATTACATATCCAGAGTTAGATAGCTATAAAAGAAATATAAAAGTCAACACAGATTTTAATACGAGGGTCATAACTCACATTGGAATGGCTGGTGAACATCTTTGATGTGTGGTGCAGCTGCTGAACCATCACCCTTTAGAAGCCAGAGTAAGAAACAGTGCAGCTGTCTCAAAGATGAAGATTATCCCACACCCCACCCTAAAAAAACCCCGGCACACAAAAAACCCACTCCAAAAACTAGCTCTGTGGGAAAGAACCTTAGTCTGCCAGTCTCCTATTTACAGTTTTCTGCTTAGACTGAGTTCAGTGAATCATTGTTCACTTTGCCATGAGTGATTCCATGAAGACAAGCTATCCTGGCTATTGTAATGTTCTTCCTCTTCCTCTGGAAAGATCTAGTTTATCATAATAGTTCTGAAGGATGGTGCATATCCATGGGACATGCTTCCCATTCTCTGCTAAGATGCAATTATGAAATAATACATATCACACTTCAAAATACTGTGTAAATTCTTCCTCTGATAAAATGTGAGTGTTCCTTTGCCACACCCAATCATTTACTTGGAGAAACGGAATCAGCACAGTTGAAAGACATGTGAATCCCTATCAGTAAAAGAGTGAACTCCAATGAATTCCTGATTATATATACTACCCCACACAAAAGAAACACTTATCTTACAGATACTGTGAACAGAGCTTACAGGGAAGCCAAATGATATGTGCATAGTTACAAAGGTACTGTAGAATTAAGTAATACAATGATGCACTTCCCAAACCTTTTTGATATCACCTTATTTAAAATTAGAGTTCCATATTTAAAATGCAGTTCATGGATACCCACAAACTTTAGCAGAAATAATTCCATCTAGGAAAAGAGTAAGGATGTAGTTCTACCTTTTCTAATGTATTTTGCACCAAAAAATAGATTGAAACATACTGAAATTAAGAATTTTAAAATAGTTTCTGTATTTTTCCTAGAAGTTTTAGAAAAGTAAGTTGTAAATCCATTCACCCCCTCAGTCAGCAGTAGGGGTGACATCATATAACGGGAATGTACACAATGTTGAAAGTGTCCTGCTGGTTTGTATTAGATTCCCTGATCAGGCACATCCTGTGTAGCACCAGTTAAGCTTTACCAGTTTGAAAATAGACAGATAGTCTATGTGAACAAAGAGTGAACCAAGAGTTCACTGTGAGGAGAAGCTTCCTGCATCCAGCAAAGAGAGAGAGCAAAGCTGTTGGGAACGTTTCAAAGGTGGATGCATCGTCATTCCTCTTCAGACACAGTACACTTTCTGTGCCAATTTAACACCTCCTCCTCCTCCTCCAAAATAGTAACACAGTCAAAGAGTGGGATGGGTGATAGAAGAGATGAAAGTTTTTCTAAATAGTCTTCTAAATGGCACCTTTCATCCAGACAAATGTTGACATGCTCCCCAGAACAGATGAAGAAACTAACCTGGGAACTAAGGAGAAAGTGGGTCCCTAGGCAAGGCATGGAAAGGAAAATAAATGCTATTGTGTGTTTAGAACAAATGGTGGATTAGTCCCGAGGTTTGATTTTGTGGACTTTGCTGGGGGTTCTCTGCAGTTTCAGTGAGCACTGAAACCACCTATATCTTGTTATTAGTTGTAAAAGTTCCTGAGAACAGATTTTAAAGGAACGTTTCTTCTCTCAATACAAATTCAGCTTCTGATCTTATTGGTAACAGCTGCATGTGTAACTGTGAAGCTGCCACAGATGACATGAAAGGCAACTTCAGTGTGTTTTCCTTCCTGAGTCCAGCACCCTAATGCCTTCTGTCTGCCCATTCTGTGTGTGTGTGTGTGTGTGTGTGTGTGTGTGTGTGTGTGTGTGTGTGTGTGTGTGTGTGTGTGTGTGTATGAAATTGTGCTACAACAGCAGGTAACATTATTTTCATCTCATGAGGTACTGCTTGATTTAATGCTGGACACAGCCAAAAGACATTTCTTTTGTCCCTTATAGAATCCCTTTTTGAATCGTTTGATGGATTAACTGTTTGAAAACATAATCTCATCCTTTATTTTTCATTATTTTGGCAAAAGCTTGAGCAACACAGTGTTTGTGTGACCATGGGTTATGAAAGCAACAGCAGTTTAATAGTAACTCATTTATTGTGTGTACTACTTATATCTCTGCAGTAGCCAACTAAAATTGTGATGTTCAGCTATTGGTGATAATAAAGGTGGTTGTACCATTGCAGTTAATCAGTGGGTGCTTTGAAACCTTAGATCCTAAGGAAGACTAAAGAACAGGAAAGAATCTCCAACTTTGTATTTGAACTGGATATTTACCGAAAGATCTCAGCCCACTAGTAGGAGATATACTGAGCAGATGGGTTGGCAGAGACACACAGATAGCTGCTTTTGTCTGGCATACAGGTGCTTAACTTGGCTGCCTGCAGGTTAGTTACTAGATGCCAGATTTTTTGAGGGGATCAGCTTGTTTAAAGGAAAAGTGGCTTTTGTCCATTCCCATAGTAACTTCAGTGAATGAGGCTGTGTGGCTGTTTTCAGTTCCTCTCTACTTGCCTCTTTGACACAGTCCAAAACCCTATTCACCTTCTGCCAGACTTGGATTTAAATGGGAGAGAAAACAGGCTTTGCAGGTATTGGTAGCATCATTTTGCCTTTTGTAGTGATAGAAACAAAAGATGTAACAAAACCAGATGTTGCTGATATTCAGTATTCAAACTATTGTTAACGATTTGTCATTCTTCAAAGAATTCTTTTTGGTTTGATTTTGATAGACTGACAAACATTAGCTGAGCTCTGTGTGCCTTTATTTGTAACAATGCTTTTCAGTAGTTCCCAGATGAGCTAGTACTTGACTGTAAGTATTTTGAAATTCAGTTTCAGTGCTGTGAAAATTTTGGGGTTTGTCCAAAAGTTAAACTGCAGAAATAGCTGTATAACATCAGCAAGGGCAGTTTGCTCTTTTCCAAGTTGTAGTGAGCCATAAAGTAAATGTACTTTATGTACTGGTAATACATGTCAACTGAGAATCCTCACAAATGGTGTCAGATACACATGATTAATGTGAAGTCTGTTAGAACACTGAGTGTCAAATGCAGACTTGGTATAAGAAGGTTAAATAAATTTGCCCTGAGCATAATATTGTCATTGGTGTAATTTTCTTATGCTGCTAAGTGTGATTGCAGCCTGACTGATCTGAGACTGCTGTTGAAGGCAAACTTCTCCAGTTGCATTTTTGTTTCGTATTCCAATCTGACTGCCCTGTCAGAAGCAATAGTTTGATTCCTTTTGCAACTTCTGTCTTCCCTGTATGGAATCAGATCTGTAAGAGTCTGGGCAAACCCACTTAAATTCAGACATAAATTTCTAATGCTTATAAAAGCATAACAGTCAAATGTTAATCTGAGGGTTTTGTTTCTAGTCAAGAAATATGCATTTATGGGAAGTATAATATTTTGTTCTTGCTCCACAACAAAGGCTGCATTGCATTACTTTAACTTATAAAGCCTCAAAATTATATTAAAAAGCTCCAATGCTGTTCTTTATGAATACAGGTTGTGCAGTCAACTTCCTGAACAGTGTAATTCCTGCCATCAGAATGCACTTGACCTGAAGTGCTTGTTGCAAGCATTTGTGTTAAAGAAAGCTGTGTGAAGATTCTAAGTTTGTCGAGTTAAATTTTAAACCCTATTTTTTTGTTGGCACAAGACTGTAGCAGCAGCTATATTCAGTTAACAGGTAGGTCCTAATACATGTGTGAATTTGTGTGTGTATGATTAAATAAACACATGAATTAATATTCTGTATATACAGAGCCAGTTAATTCTGTTGTAACATTGTCAGACATTACAATTTAAAATAAAGCTACTGGACCACAGAGACAGCTACTCTTGAGTACTCTATTTCTATGTGTATAATTGACTTCTTAAGGATTTCTTTCTTTTTTTCAGAAAAGAGAGAGGTATCTGTGAAAAAAGGAATGTGTTTATGTTTGAGATGAGCAATCCTGTTACGCTATTTCCAAGACTCCTTTAATGCACCATGTTTTCATTAAGTTTCAGAGAGATTAAAAAAAAAAAGAATCAATGAAAGCAAAGACAGGGCCAAGTAAGAGAAAAATAAAAAATTAATCAAGAGAAGCCTGTGTGTAAAGAAGCAAAGAGGAAAAATGAAAATTTTAATGCAAATAAGTATCTGTGCCAGTCTACTTTTTAGAGACTGCTCTGTTTCAATGGAAGTTCAGTTAGCAGAAAACCAGGATTATTAAAACTGAGAAAAGGGAGTCATTCTTTGAAAGTAATATACATTTTACTGATGGAAGAAACAGGTCCAGAAACTGTAGCAAACTTTATGAACACTAAATATAGTTTGAGGAGTTTGAATTGCTCTTTTAAATATCTTGGTTTCTACTGTACACTTGTAAATCATGACACTTCTCCAGTTATGAAATGTGTAACTCAGTGGATTTCTTCTAAAACTGAAATGCTAATTTTTTGAAGTGTTCTACAAATTCATATTCCTTCTTGTATTATATGATTGACTAAAACCTTACACTTAATAATGTGTCTTATGAAATATTGTGGCATCTCTTGATCAATTATGCAACAGTCCAGTAGTATTAACTTATTTAGCTAAGACATATCTGAGGTATTTCAGCATCTGCCTTCAGAACATGGTTGTAGCTGTAAGGGAAATACGGTTCTGGGTTCCATTTCAGTCACCCACAGTGCTTTATCTTGTATAGTCAGTCTGCTTTTATGACATACTTAGTTACAGCCTTGCTACTGTTCTTCACAGGTGTTGTAGGTGTGAAGTCATGAGGACATAGCCTACAAATCCAGACCAGTCATTGGAATACCATATGGAACCTGGATGGAGTGGTAAAGGTATGATACAAATGGATTGGTTATTTTTTGTGTAGATGTATTGCCTTGTATTAAGTGCGTGACTATTAGAAGTGAAATTTAGAAAATAATGCTGTGGGTCTGAACAAATGACCTTCCAAGTGTGCAGTGCTGTTGTTAGAACAGGGACCTGACCCCAGCCTGAATGGGTACAGATGCCCAGAGCCAGCAAACCCAGGGCTCAAAAGAATCAAAGGGTAATTGTAGTTTGAAAGACAAATTGTAAAATGACTGGCACTTTCTTTTCATAGCTGGCACTGGAGACTTATCTGACTGAAGCCCCTCAGAAGACTGGCATGCCGGAAAATGTACAGTTCTGGGAGAGGGTAAGGAGAACCAGCTTCTCACCACAGTCCACCACCCTGGAGGAGTTTGCAGAGTCAATGACAGGCAGAGCTTGTACTCTCAGCCTGAGGTAAACCATGAAAGTTTGCTCCTGAACACTCACATTGCTGAGTGCCTCTAAATCAGTTCTTGCAGTCGTGCCAGGTTAACAGGCTGACAGTCAATCAGCTTAACTTAAAACAGAGAGTGCAAGCTTTGCTGTCCTCAATCCTGTGAGGCTGTTCTAGAAGAGGTGGTGTCTGCTCCACCTTCCCTCTCTGGGGTACTTCAGCTCCCCATGGACTCTAACTGATGGCTGAATGGTACAAGTTAAACATCTGAATGTGTCATTACTGTTGTTTTGCTGTAGCAACTGATTTATTATGCAAGTCTGTAGTTGCACTGTAATCAAAAATCCATATGGCTTGAGGAATACAGGATAGGCTAACCATCATTAGTGCAGGGCCAGTTTGAACCCTTAGGTGTTGAGTTGTCACCAAAAATATTCAACTTCCCTTTAATATGCTACACAGTAGACTGCCTTCTTATTCTAAGCAAAAAAACCTGATACTGAATTAAAAGACCTTCTTGTATGTGAATGAAACTCAAAATACTTAAAAGAGGGGAACAAAAGGGCAGTCATATAGAATGTGATATCTGAAACAAGAGCCAAGTTAAAACATTATTAGCTGTTTACTGGCCAAAGAAAACAAGTCTCTGCTAGACCTAACCTGCTTACTCCTCTTCTAAGGCTCATATACCAACACATGAGAGCTCTACAGTGGAAATGAATATTTAATTCTGTTCTGTTTTATTTGGCAATTTTATTCATCCAACCTTATTGATTTCAGCATTCAGTATTTTAATGCTGCATCGCAATAAGCATAAGTCCTGCAAAATAATACAAATAGCACTTCTACTTAATGACACGTGGAATTCTCCCCAATGACTGACTGATCCAAAAGAAAGGGGGCCAGAACTGTGCATAGTCTTATAGGGTGTAGATAAGTCATATATTTATATGGTGGCAAAAAGATATTTCTTGTTTTGTTCTTTATTCATTCTTGATTCCTCTTTCTTGGACTTTTCTCTGTGAATTTATTTTCAGAGGTGTGATTTGACTGAAAAGAAAAATTGAGAAAATTGGTGAGTATTTTGGACCTACTTTGAAAACCTTGAAGCACAGTAAGATATCCTTATTATCCATGTATTCATCAGAAACCACATAGATCTTTTTCTAGAATATATCATTTACTTAGAATGGTGGGTCCAGTTTTCAGGCGAACATCTGTTATTTCAGTTCATGTATTTCCAAGGGCTGTTTATTGATACATGATGATTATTGATCCATACAAGTCTTTTACAAAAATGCTCATCACTTTCAGTTGAATTGGTTTCTCCCTTAAAGAAACGCTATATAGATTTTAAACCTCTAGCACTAAATAGAGATTGAATGTAGATTGTAGACAACATGTTTGGAAAATCTGTGTACATAACCCTGGCTTACATGTGGCTTATGCAGCTCTTTCAACTCCTTCTTGTAATGGAGGGGAAAAAAAAAGATAAAATTTTCTTTAGCATGCTCATTACATTCCACAGGATCTTTGGGAATAGAAAAATTATGTACTATTCTAATCAATTCTATAGGTTTTCTTCCATAATCTGTTTGCTGCTACTGAGTTTTCTTGGTGGAAGTATGTCTATTACCACTTCCTATATCTTTTTTTGATCTTTTTTCCTGTGCCTGTTTCTCTCAGACAAAACTAATCATGTTACTAGCTTAAATTAGATTGCCTTTGCTGCAGTCATTGCTTCAGAGCATAAACAATCAAACTAGGTTTACCTAGTTAGCTTACTTAAGAGTAGTAGTTCAGAGAATGAGTAAGGAGTTTGCCAGGCTAATTTACTGAATTTCCACAGCAGAACAGAGCTTTGACTAGTCCTTGGCTGATCCTTAGCAAGTAAAATTAGGAATGGTTTAGGTACGTCTATGTAATGTTATGAATATATGCTTGGACAGATTTTCTGTAGCTCTTTGAAACGATGGCCTCTGTTTTATAAAGTTCCAATTTTATTCAGTTGTGAAAACAGAAGAAAGTGATCTCATACTTACCTTGTCCCTTCACATGCCAAACGTCTCAAATTGAAATAATTCCTGTATGGTAATGACTCATTCAGTCAGTGAAACTTAATGTACTTTATTTGCATGAACATTTTCACCATCATACTACTTTTGTGAATTAGCTAAGTCCTATTAACCCAATTTTACAGCTTAAAAACACAGAGATAACAGAGACAAGAAACCACACTTTCAAAAATGACCTTTGAAAAACATAAGTGCAAAAATTCAGGAGCTCCTTTTGAGTGTGGATTGTCAGTCATTTTGCCAGTGTCACGTAGGAAAGACAGCAATTTTGGCAAAGCGTCCTCTGAACCTTGCTTTTCAATTTATTTGCACTTTTTGAAACATATTTCAAAATGGAAATAAATGTATACTTTATTCACTAGCCAACAGATCTACTAAGAGTAAATAATACAACACTGACTTCATGGTGCTGGTGAGTGCTGTGCTCCAGCCGTTTGTTTAGCTGGGATGTTATTTATAGAAAGCTCCTGCATGTGATGGTATTGCGAGTAGCACAGATGTCCCTTGAATGTACCCTATTTTAAATAAAGGTGAAAGGCTAAGGAAAATACAAAAGAACCCACCTTTAATATTTCAATTTAACAATAACAAGCAGGGTGTGGCCACCCTGAAACTGCAGCTTGTCGAATGCTTGGGAGAAGGGAAGGGTGGGAAAGCTCTTTGCTTACCAGTTCCACAGTCTCATTAGTAAAAACACATCTGACACCAGTGATTGTGGCCTGAAAGATACAGTGAGAATGGGTGGTGCTTTCAGTTATTGATATGAATAAACTGTCTTTCTAGTATTTGGAATGTAGCCATGAAATAAGCAGTTTTATGGATGTTAATGTACTTCATGTTTGGGAAGCTGTGAATGAAAACTCAAGAATTGTTGCCTGTATGTTTAAAAAACCCTGAAAAGTTACTTCTTTAGCCTGCTTTTTTCCTCTCTGAGGACACTGTGAGGCTCTTCATATAAAGCTTATCCTGAAATCTTCTCTTTCATGCTCAATTTGCTGTACTTAAACTGGACACTGTGATGTTTTCAGTGTTTAAAATGAGACTCACAGGCTGCCAGTTACAGAAAATGCGGTTGCTCCCATTTGACAGTGGTTTCATAGTAAACGAAATTCACAGGAATGTGGGTAGGTCAGAGACGGGAAAAAATGCACATTTTACACATGGATAATCCTCCCTGGAGTAACATGAACTTCTTCATTTGTTGTTTTGTGGGTTTTATGTGTGTGGTGGTGTTGTCTGTGGGGAGTGTTGGTTTTTTTTGTTGTGTGTTTGTGGTTTGGTTTTTTGTTTGTTTGTTTTTAATTAGAGATCAACAATCTGAAGTTTCTGTGAACTGAAACTTTAAGGCTTAAATAATATGTATTTACCTGAAATCAGCTTTTTAGAAGCCAACCTAGCTTCCTCTTAGCCCTTGAGAAAAAAAAAAAAATCATATATATTTTCGGCCAAAATAGACTTCCAGTAACCCACAGTCACCCAGAACTCTCCAACGTATGAGGTCACCTGGAACAGGCACTTGATTTTGTGAATTCTCTTTTTATTGAGGGTTATTCATTTACTTCTGATTCAAGATGAGTTAGAATTGAATAAAAAAATACAACTGCTGTACAAAATCACAGCCAATGTGATTCCAGAAGACTCTACCAAATAATGTTCAGTCTGTTTTATCTAGCTATCAAGAACTTTATTTTGAGAAAAGGGAGCATTTTTCAGAGTGTGCAACATGGTTGACTGTCTGCCATAAAATAGACTGTTCACTCCTCCAAAAATGCTACAGGCAGGTTGTAGTGAGCCCAGTATCTAGACAGATTTTGTCTGGGCTCATTCAGCACATGGAAAAAATATTTCATTTCTTCACAGACACAAAGCCACTTCATTTATTTTTCCTGACATGTTGTGTTCTTCAATGCTGCATGTAGCCTTGACTTTGGAACAAGCTGGTAGCATTGAGCAAAACTCTTTCCTTTTCACAGTTAAAAGGAAAAATTAGATCATAAATGAGAAAATTAATTACCAAAAAATGAGTGGCTCCTTGTATGGAAACATCAAGCACACCTGAAGTAAATGACTTTAAGAGTTACTAGCCAGATACTATGCAGCTGTTTCTGTTGCTTTCTGTACCTTAAGGCCTTCTACAAGAAACTCTCACCTAGTGAGAATCTGAGGGACTGTCAACTTGAGCAAACTAGTAATGCAGCCAATGGCACAAATAACAATACTTCCCCATCCATGTTATCTCCTAATCAAAGTAGGAAAAGATCAAGCCCTTTTCCAGAGATAAGAAGCACGAAGGAACTTGCAAGGAAATGAAGTATTACAACTTTCTTTCCTTGCAACTTCCAATTGGGCTGTGGTGGGGAGGAAGGAAGATCTGCAGCCAGCTCAGAGAAGTCTTTAGTGTTTCTGGAATGAATAGTAAGTGCAGGGCTATAAAACTTATTGCTGTCTTAGACAGGAGCCAGGCTTTACTTAAACAAGGGAGACATGTTTCAGAGTTCATTATTAGTTGAACTATGAAGGTGCAAGAAGCTTGAATTACCACTATTCTTTTGCTTCTGTGGTTCTCTTCAGTCTCGTACCCGTGTTAGCAGCTAGGGAAGCAAGAAAATCTTTTTTCACACTCATTCAGCTAATGTTTGCTTAACAGTTTGCTCAAAACTTGGCATAAGCAGCACCTAAGAAATGGAGACATGTCTGAACAAAAAAGTAAATCAGTGATGGGAAAGTTCCAGAAATTCAGTGATGGCAGAGGATCTTGATAAGATCAGAAAACCTGCAAGAAGCATAAATGTGGGACCACCAGAGCTTCCCTGTTCCAGTAAAGTCTGCTTTGAGGAAGTTAGCAAATAATTTTTTCTAAGACTATAGGTCTTATTCTTGTCAAGGGCAAACTGCAAAATGATCACAGTTCCCCTGAATTTACAGTTCACAAATCAAAGATCTTTCCATATATATCTTATCAGAACTGGGGCTGCTGCTCGCTTGTGGTGACTCACATGAGTGCCATGGAATTGCAGGTCTTCTCTTATGTCTTTTATCATCTATGGTGAATGAAGATGTTTGCAGATGCTTAGGTATCTCGGCCTCAAAAGTAACTTCTACAAACAAGAGTGCCAGTAAAATGTGACAACTTAAGTGGACGTAGAAAATGTGAAGGGCAGAGGAGATGGGTGATCTCTCAAACTGAAATCTAAACTATCATTAGCCATAAATTAGTTGTGAGTCACAGCACATCAGAGGTGCAACCATAGACCTCAGGAGATCTGAGCTTAGCTTCCTGCTCTACCACAGATTTCACTCTCTGAATCTGGGCAAGTAATTTAATCACTTTTGGCTGTGTCCAACATAGGGGTGATCAGCTCTGGCCTTTTGCCTCTGTTGCCTCTACAGACTAAAGGCTCCTAAAAGGTGGCAGTCTGTCACTACAGTGCCTAAACTCTGAGCAGCCTGATTAGACATGGGGCCCCTTGCTCAGTCATCTGGCAAACACCATAACACAGTTCATAAATAATTATGTTTTACAATAGCCCTTTTCTTCAGTTCCAGAGGAGAAGACATAATACACTGTGTTAAAGGAACAGCTCTCCTCTGGTAATATTAAAAATGTTCTGAACTGCTCTCTAGTCACCCCAGAAGTCAGGTAAGTTGTAAAATCCTTTTCAGCAAGTTGGTGTGATTTTAACATGACTTCAGGTCTGAGCTTGAAAATTCTTCCTTTGAACAACTAAGGTGTGAACTTCTCAAGATAATCATGGGTCTTTCAGGGGTGTAGGTTTTGTCCTACTATTTATCAATGCCTTTTGGGTCACCAGAGACTTTCTAGCTTGAATTCATAATTTAAGAGGGGAGGACAAATTCAGCTATTGCAAGTACATTTAATGAAAGGTGATTTATTGGATGTCCACTACAAAATGACAGCAATGATTGTCTGAACTGTCCAAGCACAGAGAGCTGTTTCTGTCAAATACTTATGGTATGACTGAACACATGCTCAAAGTAAGGTCTTTGTTTAGTAAATAATGAATATTCCCTAGTCCTTTATATCCTGTTGTCATTTCCTTTGTACAGCTTGCAGCTGTAGTTTCAAGCCTGTGTACAAAAGTCATTGCTTAGGCAGAGTTCATAAGTGTGTTTAACTATGTAACAGATATTTTTGATGTTTTTTTCCTCTCAACAAAGTTCTTGGAGTTCTGCAGCCTGCATCCAAACTAGCCTACCCCGACATCATCTGTGTATAAGTCAGTAGATTCATTTGTTATCCATTTAAGAAGTATGAATATACTGTAATGCACATATAAACTTAAAAATATACACACATATGTGTATATATATATATATATATATATATATATATATACACAGAGTAGGGAAGTTGGCTGCCATGTAGTCAGTTTGTGGTTTTGGAAAACCACAGGCTCTAGGGTGGAGATAACCATTGTATTGCATTAGCTATTTTCTCACAGTTCAAGAAGCAGCAGCTCAAAACACTGTGGGCCAGACATTAAAGTACCAGCAGTAAAGCAGTTCCTCCATGTAGGCCCACGTGTTTCACCAGGCCCGAAGAGGTGGGTGGAAGGGGATCTTGGCTGGTTCATGGGTGGTCACAGGGTCCTGTGTGTTGGGCAAGAATGGGAAAAGAGGGAAATTGTGCAGTGGTGATGCCTCATGAGAAGGAACATACCCCGAGCTGTGTGAAACATGCTGGGTAAGGAGGACTGTTTACCCTTGGTCTTCACAACAAACTGGGAAAACACAATATTGTAGGGTTGTTTGGTCAGGTTTGAGTTGTGGGTAGAGCACACAGAATTTGGATTGAAATATTAATATTATTTTCCACCCAATTAATACTGAAATGGATTCATTATTTTGTGATTTTTTTTTCTGTTATATTGGCCTCCTCCTGTATGTTTCTGTTGAATGTGCAAATGATTAACACTAGGACAGACTTAATGAATTGAATAGTAGGCACCTGTGTTAGGGCTGCTGCCTCTCTCAATTCTCTCTCTTTAAGCTCTGCCAGAGGGCTTGGGCTGTGTAGGTCTAGACAGAAGAGTCTGGATATTAATGTCTCTAAGTCAGGAAATGTAATGAAGCGGTAAGCACTATTCAAGTATGCCACTGAACACCTCTTACAAGGTAGCATGATTATGCTCAGTGGCCTAGAGGTGGAAGGCAAACCATTATCTTCACTTTGTCTGCCCTGTAGAATTTATATGTGCTTCAAAGCCATGGGGTTAAACCTGCAAATTCTGCAAATGTTTAAGTTCAGAACCTCTTCAGAGTTGTTCTATAAATTGTGAGAGAAAAGTCAAAGAAAAAAATAAGGAAAGAAACTCCAAACCAATCAACAACTTAGATGAGGTGGAATTCATGCTTAATTCTCTGGAAAGACTCCCAGCCTAAGCATAGCAATCCTGAATGGATAGTGTTTAGCAGGCAGCATCCTATTTTCCATCCTTACCAACTCCAATTGTGATTCATGCAGAGATGTTTTTTTCCAGTGTTAAGACAATGGAGCAGCACAATCTTCCATGAATATGAAAGTCAGAACCTCTGTCTGAAATTGAAAATATTCTTTTGACAGATTAGCAGAAGAAAGATGATAGGTAACTATCACACCAAGGGAAGCAATACATTTGCAGTGTCAAGATTATGAAACCAATGAATAGAGTATCCAGTTTCAAATTAACCTCATAAGAATTTGTAACTGTAAAATCTCTTTTGAACAGTTACTTCAAAACTGAACCTTACTGCAGAGAAATAGCTGGAATTTGACCTCTTTCTAATAGCTTTAATTTTTTCCCTTTTAATTCATTATGATGTCACCAAGAAATACAATAATCTGTGTCTTCTGCCCAAATACTTCATAAAATGTTATCTGTCTTCCCGAGGGAGTAGGGAGGGGAATTATGTTTGTTAAAAAATGAAGTGAATTAACAAAGAAAATATTGTATAGACCATTTATTTTATGAGTAAATGGTCTGAGGCTATCTTTTATTGATCTTTCAATGCCAGTTCATTTACAACACTAATTAACTTGCAGAAATAGAACTGCTTCATGAAGGCTCACATCCTGCATCACAGCGCACAGCTTCACAGTCATATCTGCTCATGAGAATTTTCTCACAGTATTCCCCCCGGGTGCTCCAATGGGGTCAGCAGCTCTCCTGGGAGTTAGGAGTAGACAGGGCTCTGTGGGAGTGGGACAACTTTAGCACTGCTCACAGCAGACACCATCCAGGGCACAGGAAGGGAATATCTACTTATTTTCTCCTGGCAGATTGTGGAGAAGGAGCAGATCCACATGATGGCTTTTCTGTTCCATAGTTCCCCAAGGCTGTTGCTCAGCTGGGAGCAAGGGTGTGTGAGTCAGCAGTCTGTCTCTGTCCTTAAGGTGTCCTTATCCTGTGCACTATTTATGCAATAATGCTGTAAGATTTTTCATTCAGAATCATGATATGTTCACCACTACATACTTCATTGCTATTTCCAGAATAAAAAGTTGTCAGTATACCAAGAAGAGTAGCTCTAACAGCAGAAATGTTGAGGAGTAATTTTTTTCTTGCTTTCCTTAAGACTCTGGATTGAGCTTTTTTGGTGTTATCTGCCTCTCCCACCTGTTCCAGCTGCACTAGCAGGGCTGTATTTAGTTTGCAAGGTTCAAGGTTAGCTTGAGTTTGAGCTAAGACCATGGTCAAGAAATGTAAACATGTGAAAGGCATATGAACACACTTGGGAAATGCCACATGGTGCTCTATCTCCTCCCCATCCTTGCTAGTGAAAGTCCACTGATATTTTTGCAGTGAATTTCCTAAAAAAAAAAAAAAAAAAAACAAAACAAATAAGCACTTCAACAGAACTGCAGCATAGCCAGGCTCAAGCTCAGAAGAGAGTTTATCCTTCCTCTGAAAGCCTATGTGGGACTGGTGTTTGCTGACTCACTGTTTCTGCCTGCCTTTTGTGAATCATGGAAAGAAACATCATCTCAGTGCTCTCAGAGATGCATCCAGACTGCTTTAACCTGTATACATGTCTGCATTGCATAGTAGAGATACCTGTTGTGGCTACAAGCAAGTTTCCTCCAGAGCCAGGAGCAATACAGCTGTGTCAGTGGTGCTTTGCATAAGACTAATTGTCATGTGCTGCTGTGCTCTGGGCAGTATAGTCCTACTGCCTTGTACAGGAGCATGGAGGTAACTCTCTAACAGTTCTGCCTTGTGGAGCAGAAAGCTTTGCTGTCCTCCTGCATGCTTAGGATTTCTTCTAAGCTCAGTTTCTGCAAATGCCTCAGCTAACTCTTGCTTTTCATTTCGATGAGAGACAAACACATCCTTCCCTCCAGAGAAATCAGCACTCACTGTTGCTAGCAGTGATGAACTATGGTCATGCAATGGAGAGTCAAGGGTCTCTCAATAGCTCAGTTTCTGTTAAAAGAGGCTAAGATCCTAGTCAGGTGTGATGCAATGTTCATGTTCTTGCTCTAGAGGTCCTATTCTGAAAGACCAAAAAGCCCAGCATCATGCAGGATTGCTCTGGGAACCCCACTGTTTATTAGGAATGTCTGCTCTCAGTCCTTTTCTCCCCATCTACTCTACTAGCCCAGAACTTTCTCCTTTCTGCCTTATCACTTTCCAGATGGCAACAGCTTTCCAGCAGTAGTGTGTTGTATGGGCTCTAAAAAGGGCAAGAGATACATGTTTCAAATCTAATAAAAGTAAAAAATTCACAGGACTATTGTTTTGTACATCTTCCACTGAATTCAGAGTTGTACTGCAGTGCCCAATTTCCACAGCTGATTTGCTGTTTTACGTGACTCACTTCCACAACCAAGTCTTCCATGAATATATGATTGGCTGGACGGTATCCCACACATGTCAATTTTCCTTTGAAGAACTGGGCACCCATCTGTATAGTCTAAAAGTTTAAATTTAGTTTGCTGTCTCTTGTCTGAAAATTCCCCTGGTAAAAAAGGTGTCTGCTCTTATCTCCTGTCCTGCTTCCTCAGCTGTGGTAGGGACACACAGACTGTTTGCTGTTCCCAGCTTTCCCCAGCCCTTTTGAGTTGTACCTCTTTCCACCCTGCTGCATGTGGGTACGTCACAGAGCTGACCCCAAACCACCCAAATCAAGGTTAAAATTTCTGTTTGTAGTCACATTTTCTAAGGTAAAGCTCACTCACCTCTTTTCCTTCATTCCTCTCTCTGCTTCTTTTCTTTTCACACTTCCAGGCACAGATCTATGAGAAGTTGGTGTCAGTGTTGATGTAGACCAAAACAGTTTGCATTTGGTCTCGCTCCCACTCTGCATTTCTCTGTTACTTTAGCTGTGATCCTACAACTGTGTGTGGGCTTGTGTTAGAAACTGGATCACTGACGTGAGACAACAGCTCTACAGGTGGGAATGGGGGAAGGAAGAAAGGAAGAAAGCAGAGACTTACTAACTTGACTTCACAAGGTTCTTTTAGAGGACAGGCCTTCTTTCTCTCTATGCATGGCTTTCTTCTTCTCTATCTTTGCCCACCTGAGCAGTCCTACCTGTCACTAGTAAATCACATTTCTTGTTATCATCTCTTCACAGCCTGTGTGTACAGACATACAATATCATGTTAACAGAGCAAAGTCTTCTACCTTAGACATACTTTTACAATACAGAGGAAAGTGTACTTGTACTACTGGGACATGTAGCATACAGAAAACGAGCAGCACATGAGGTCAAACCAATTACAGTTCTGAATTGTAAGGAGGATGTGTTAACGGGGCTTTTCAGGCAAGTGAGTTGGCCTCTGACTGCTCACAGGGATGCTGGGTGGTATAATGAGAGAATTTTCACATGAGCAGAATTTTATTACATCATTTGTTAGTATATAGAATACCACAAGGGAGTTCTACTTTATTTAACATAGTAACAATGAACAGCTGGCTGCATTACAGTCCTCTGTGTCAGTGAGAATACAGTCAAAATATATTATAGTTTAAAACATTCAAATTACTTCTTGTAGGTTGGCCAGTACACCCTTTGAATGAGCAAAACCAAGGAAAAGACAACTCAGTAGTGGAAATAAAATGTCAAACATAATGAGAGGCTGAGCGCGAAACAAAACAAATGTTGGCATGAAAGGTGTTAGAGAGATTTAACTTATTTAAGGGACATAGGTTTTAAAAGTATCTAGTTTCCAGGACTGGTCTGTTGTCTACCAGGACTTTAAGCCAAGAATTACATATGATACAATGTTGTTAACACTATTCTGATAAAGTTATGGTTTTACTTGCCTGAAAATTCCAGTGTTAGAAATGTCAGCTATTAGCTGCCTTTGTACCTCTGTCAGTTTAGTAGGGACATTTGATCATTCACAGCTACTGGCATTGCCTGGTCTTTTAGGGCTGTTCTGTACCACCTCTGCTCCCTTCTCCAGCTGTGTCACACAGCACCATTGCTGCTTCAGTGAGGGCACTAGACATCTCTGACAATTTTGATATATATTACATAGAGAAGTCTAGAACCCTCAGCACACTGGCACTGTGTGATGTGTCCTGGAGCTGGTATGTGCAGTTGCAGTCCCTGTAATGGCTAACAGCTACATTGGCTTCTTCTTTCTCCTTCACCCCTGTGCAGCCTTCAAATTTCCTAATTTTTCCAAGTCTTAGTTCACCAACTAGAGAATCAGGTTCAAGCATAATTTTCTCCTGTGTTTTGACAGATGGACAGAGTTTTGTGATCTATTCCATAGCCAAACAGAAATACTCTGCACAAACTCCCATTCATGTGGAGTTTTTAGTGAAGTTCACTGAAGTATATACAGGATCATGCAAGTTAATAATAGAAAGAAGGGGACTTAAATGTCACCTCTTGACAGTTTGTGGTATTACCCACAGACTTTTTCAGAGTGCTTTGCAAATGTAATTTTACAAGCTGAAAAGGACATTGTGTTCCCACAGTCACTCTAAAAGACTTTTTGTAATATTAAAACATGGGATTGACAGGATGCTTTCTCTGATGATTGGTCTGATTTTTTTTTAATTTGTTTTAAGTGTGCATATTTATACCTTGGCATTTGTATTTCTCTAATAACCAGTAGAATAACATTGCCAATAAGCTTTTCTTGCCCTTAGGCACAGCTAGACACTTTTCAGCATCTCCAGTTGTACAGTATCTGGTTCTGTGGGCATTTGTGTGTATTACTTTTCCTCCAGCTCACTTACTATTCTGCTTTGGAGACAAACAGCCAGAACAAAGTAAGGGTTTCCAGATTTGGTTTTACAAACCACTGAATGGGCCACCAGCTGGGGTTCTGATACACAATTAAATGTAACTTAGTCATACTTAAATGCCCAGACGAAAGGGGATTTAAAATTGGGAAGGGAAAGAAAGAAAAGCAAAATGCAAAAATAGCCTTGGGGTATCACCTTTAAAGAAAGTTTTCAAAAGATGTCCCAGTTTAAGGATGATCCATTGGAAAAAGGAATAGATTATATCTTACAGAGTTTTTTTCTTACAGAAACACTTGTGTGCTCTCTGAAAGACACTGAGGGGGAAAATGCTTTCCTCAGCCCCAAATGAAGTGAAACTAAATTTTTACTGTTCATTTGAAACAAATATAAAAAGATTGACGCTGTCTCACATCTTACAGTCACTGATGGGGAAAGGGAGGACTGAAGGTAGTCAGGGTGAGTGAAATGCACCCAGTGCATTGACTCTTCTGCTGGGGCCCATAATGACAAATGCACTTATGGAAGTGGACTAGGAAAAAAAAAAAAGCAAAGGTTCTGCTAACCTTCAGCAAGAAAATCACATTCTTGCTTTTCAAGCAAGAGATGTTGAATCAGAAAGCTTCTCCTTAAACATAGCTCCTTCTGCAAAGGTGTTTAAATGGTTTATTTAGCTACCACAAACCTGACTAGCATCTGTGTGAAGGCAGGTGCAGCATCCCAGCTGAGGAGACAGAGAACAGGACACGCAGGCCATGCCTGTTTACAGGGGCAATGAAAATAGCAAGGTGACTCTGCTGGCTGTTTGGACTGGAACGAGTGGGTTAGAAGAGACATAGCATTTCATGTTGGCTCCAACATTTCAAATTGCAGAGAGGATCCAAATGTAATGAAAATGTTATTGTCTTCAGAATAATGGAGAGATTTATTATGGTTTTTATTTGCAACAAATGCTGTAATTAATACTCTACTATAAAAACAAGTGTGACGAGATATTTTAAGGTCCTCAAACTCTTTGACAAACTTTCCTTTTTAAGCTTTCTTGCTTCCTGTAACGTGATTAAAAAAAATCATATACACAAGCCCTTATCAAGCTTGTAGAAAATTAACACATATTCTGATTTCAGTTTGCATCATTTAACAAAAACAGGTTTAGAAACACCACAATAGGGTTCAATGGGAAAAAAAAGTACCTCATAGGTAGCATGTTCTACGCCTACATTTTTTGGATAAAGGATCACTTAACACAGTTGTTGTCTAAAATTATGCATTTTAAATGTTTCAGCACTGAAGAATTAGTGTGTATTGCATGATAATATCCCCTTTTTACGATTTTCCATTGCCATTATAATAAGACTTTGATGCTCTCACTTTAAAAAGTCAGTCACTCTTCACTGTTTGCTCAAGTGAATGTTGTGCTATATAGGAATGAGGTTAAGCATGTGTTTAATTGATGTATTGAATCAGTTTATCTATCTGCAGGATTTCTGTAAGTGCAGTGGCACAATGGAAATTTCAGCCCAGGGCATTCTGGTGCTCAGCAAGAGCTGATCTCAGATGGGCTGTTCTACCTGCTGGGAGTATACACAGTAGTCAGAGTTGTGGTGCTAAATAGCCTGCAAGTAAAACACTTAATAAACCAGTGTTAGCTTCCGTGTTTTCATTATTGCTATTTTCCAGACGCCAAAAGTTTATTTTTTGAAAGAGACGCCACAAGTATAAACTAGGGCATATCTTTTTAGTTTTTGTAAATGTTACATGCTTTATTGCTGAGGAGCAGTATCAAAGCTTTACACAGGATATTGAACGTAGTGCTGGTAAGGAAAATGATCCATCCTCCCTGTGCAGAAAGCATTACGTCACGAAGGGATGGAAACAAAGAGCTCTGAGGGACTGGGATAGGCAAACTTCCCTCCTTTCACAGGAAATGGGTGAAGCCTTGCTTGAAATTATTATTCAGACGTTTTGTGCTGTGAAGGAAATGTCTCCTGATAGCACAAGCTATTGGTTTCCTGTTGTGAACTAACAGTTTTGGCATAATCAAGAATGGACAGGAAGGGCAAGTGATTGGGGGTCATTGGAAGAACTTGTTTTAATGAAAAGACCAGACCAAGTAAGCGGGAAGAAAATTGGTCTGAAAAAAAATTGAAATTAAAGTGAGGGGAGAGGGAAGAAAGGGGATCAGATGGTGATTGCTGCAGTGGAAATAAATCTTTGTGGAAATAAATAACAACATTAAAAAAAAAGTCCCACATGACATGTTCACAGGGTTAGCAGAGAGCAGGGGGAACACTGTTGTTGGGCAGGAAGTATCATAAGGGGAGAAAGCCCTTTGTGTCCTATTAATTAAGAGCCTGATTCAACAAATATATATCCGGCTTCTACACTGAGGAAAGCAATTTTGGGAAGTTTTCACAGATGCGGAATTGTTGGGGCTTTTTTCAACCAGGACCTTATAACAGAGGCACTTTCAAGTGCTATTTTTCAACCACGGTGTATAAATAGCAGTGCCAGCAGGTCCCTGCACTGCCTTAGTACTGGGCCAGCTGACTGTGCACCTTCCAGGCAAGGGAAGCACAGGGAAAGGGAAAGGCACACACAACATGTTCCTGCCTCAGGCCTTCTTCCCAGCCTTCCCCTTGTCTTTCCTGAGGTCTTTGAGGATCTGTGCCGTCTTCACAGGCTTGCTAATCCACGCCAAGACTGCATTGTTGTCTCCCTCCCTTTGGCTCTTCTCTGGAGGGGACAGTACAGAACTGGTTAGAGCTCCAGAGGGTTTTCACACAGGGCTTTCCTCCTGGAACACGGACCAATGGCTGCATCATGGGGGCCGGGGACTCCTTTGCTGGAGGCCGGCAGGGCATGGCAGGGAGCACTCACTGATGCTCTGTGCTGTGACCTACAGGATTTCATTGTCAGTAAATACAAAAATCATTGTCAGTCAATATAAAAATATCTCCAGTGTTGCAGGCTTCTCTTTCGGATGGCAGCCCAAATTTCATTTTAAGCATTCAAAGGGATTAAAGACTATTTATAGAACTGATGAAACTTGCTTAGATTTTTGTGTTATGTACTTTTGGCAGCAACCATTTTCACCCTTTCAAACATTATTTCCATTGTATGGGAATTCAGGTTGTAGAAAATGGCTGCCTGGTTCAGAAAACAAAACATGAAATAAGCCACTTTGTGTTTGCTGATTCTTAGAAGGCTGCTTCTAAAGTGTCTTCTATGGTGCCAAACCCACAAGAGTTCATAATATTGTGCCTGAATTTGTCTTTGGATTTAATTTATATAGAGTTTTTAAAACCATATACAACATTTCTGCTTTCTCGTCTTAGAAAAATACAAACTTCAGTCACATTGGAATCAAGCCTTTTTTTAACATCTTCTTTTAAACATTTTTGTTTCCATTTAGGACTGCCAACATTACCATGGAAACACCCCAAAAATAAAGACTTTCCCAGCCTTGTGAGAGTACACCTGCAAGAGCAAGAATTGCCTGTCAAAAGCAACTTCTTCATTATGGATGTCACCTAAGGACATTTTGTGTGGTAAGGATGACTTGTCATCTGAAATTTTATTGAAAGTATATCCTTAGCATTGATACAATTTGGGATCTTGCCATGGACCAGTAACAAATGTCCTTTGCTATTCAATAGTTCTCTCTTTAGTATATCATCTCAGTTTCAAGAAAAATACCAGCTCTTGACAGATTGTAGAATTGAGACTGGAAGCCCTGAAATAACAAGTTGAAATAAACACTCATCTCAGTGAGACAAACACATGTAAAATGAAGTCCTAATAAGCTGTTTTAATACATATCATTCCACTGGCTTCAGAAGGACTTGGATCAGAAGTACAGAGGAAATTGCAAGAATTCATCTGCTGCTTCCTAGTAGAGAGGTGGAGCATATTTACTAGTGAGCAGTTGGCTACTATCAAAACAGATCTGTTTAGACTTTTCAACATTGCTAATTTTATACTTTTTGTTGTTGTTGTTACAGAATTACACAGTTCTATCTGCAAGTTTTCAATTGCAACTAGTTGTATGCAGTTTTCAAATTAACAACAAGAAAAATAATGACAATGGTTTAACATGTATTTTTTCCAATCAGAAGGCAGTTATGGTGGTAGAACTGAATTCAGATAATTTGGCAGTATCTATGAATAATATTTCAAGACACTGTTTTTGTATTTAAAAAACCCTCAAACTGACAAGATATTTCCTTTATTTTTTTTTGGTGTCTACTCTCTTCTTAACTATATGAATTGTATATTCTGCTTGCTAAATTGTTAAAATTTGCAGCATAAGAAGGCTTTTGATTTGTATATCTTTCTGCAGTGTAGTGGCAATTTGACAGTAAGTCTGCATCAGTAATGAGCACCACTGGGAAAATAGATACTTTCTTGTTTGTTTCTCTTTATTAAGAACTTCCCATAGATTCCAAGGCCAGTGAAAAACTGAACTTTAAATAATGCTAGAAATACACCTTTGTGTTATTACCAATAATGCAGGAAAATCATCTACATATTTACTGTTGTTATTTAAGCATACTGGAAAACTCAATTTAAATGCATTCAGATCTCACCCAGATTTACCCTTCACTTTTTTAATGAGCAAACTCCTTGGCAGAACTGTTTATCAGCACAAACAAACCTCAGAAAAGCTAACTGCAACAACTGCATGGTATGTCTAATAGCAAATGATCCTGCTCAAATCGATAGACATCTTGGGAAATCAGATGCTATTCTACCTGAACTAGAGTATCAGACCTCACCTCTCCAGCAGTATCGAAGGAAAGAACAAATTCAGGCCTCAAACAAAGTGTTTGCACCACAGAGCTGAGCCTAGAGAGTGATTCGTTCAAACAGAACATTTAGCTGTATGTGACAAATTAGTGCCATGATTGTTGAACCCTCTCTGACTATAGTCTCATCAGAATGTATGTATTTTTGCAGGACTGGAGCTTTTTGCTGTACACATGAAAAAGTTTCCCAAAAAGGTCTGCTGTTTGTAAGAAGAAATCTTCCCAGAAGTTCACAGGTACAATCAACAGAACACTGGTCCTTCACATGTCTCCAGCTCACTCCAGGTATTAACAAAATCTCTGTCCTACAACAGTGTTGAAGTAATTTTTGCTGAATTTACCAGCTTGAAGTACTGCACTATCAAAGTTCTGGGTATTTGAGGTCAATAAGGTTTCTGTGTCACCAGAGAAATGTTTTCCCAATGAATGCTGATTCAAATGCTGTACATTCCCACTGCTTCAATTTTTGCTCTAGGCTAAGTACATGATTATTTAGTGTTACTACAAGCTGTCATATTACTTATGCTGCTCACCGAAGAGGTGGTTGTGTTTCAGTGTTAGACAGGGAGTATTCCTGTGTGTGCATTTGTGCTCAAAGGGACCATTTCAAAAGGTTTGTTGCCTATGTACATTCATACCCTTTAAGATGGATTGGTGTTGCAGATGACAGTAAATGTTGAATTTCCCTGTGAAGGTGGGCAAGAGTGACAATCAGATGAAACTGAGTTACAGATGTTTTAAATTCTTTAGTGGCAAATACTGTGTAAACTGCAGATAGGTTAAATGCATGAGGGGTTACCCTGTGGGGTTAATTCTTCAGAAATGCAGTGAAGAAATTAAAATGAAATTAATTTGTGGAAGTTGTAAACTGGCAGAGATTTGAGCTCAGTCATCATAAAATTATTCCTGTTCCTTTGGCTGGATGCTCTGTGCAAGATGCAGTTCTCCCTCCTACAGCGTTAAAATCACTTATTTTCATTTGTTCATCTCTGGAACTGATGAGATTAAAACATCATAATACCACTTCAACTCAATAGGGAATGATTGCAACTGAAAAACATTTATTTATTTGATGTGAATCATTCTGTAGAACATTTCAGTTTCATACTGAAGAGGAGGTTTGTTTGTCTTTTAAAGGTTTGCTTAAATGGGAGAAGAAGCAAGAAATTGTCCCTGGCACCTTTAGTTTGCTAACGCAGCTGACACACACCTCACTTTATAGTGCCGATGTACTGCTAGAGGACAAGTAGGACAGTTTCAGCTACTCTAGTGTTTATTGTTACCATATCAAGTCTTTGCAGTTGTTTATGAGGATGCTGGCCAGCATAAGGAAGAAATAATAATGCAATATTAGTATCTTAGAAAAAGTTACAAATAAAAAAGAGTAAGTTTTGTTATAATGTCAGTGTCTGTTGGCTCCACCTCACTAGTAGTTTTTAAAATGAGCTAGACATTATATAGCCATAGTTTTGTCTAAAAATAAAGCAGATGCTTTATGGGGAAAGTTTTCTCATCATTTTGGTTGGAGCCAAAGTTATGTGTATGATCCCCATATGGGCCATTCACTTAAGAGTTGCACTTGATGATCCTTGTGGGTCCCTTCCAACTCAGAGTACTGTGTGATTCCATGAAGAGAACTGGTGAACTGCAGAGAGAACAACTTAATACTATGGTAACCATAATACTTGATTTTTAATGGTATTAAAAATACTGTCACTTTAATGACAGCTTTCTTACACTACTGTAAAGGAGCTTTGGCTTTTTTTTTTTTTTCCCAACTTAGATAACAGTTCAGATCAGATCCCTTTATTCCAATTTACACACATGCCAATCATTCCAGGATGGAGCTAACAGTTGTATTGTAGCAAAAGAGAAAAATTGTTTGTAGAAAAAGAACATACGTAAAAAAATCTTTTTAGTGGCCTAAATATAATTGGAAAAAACAGGAAGGTTTTTGGGTTCCGAGTCTTTTCTCTGGGACTGAAAAGGAGTGGCAGAATCTAAGACAGAGACAAGGTTAGGCCCAGTTCCTCTCAGTTTAATCTAATTATGTTGGTTAGGCCACTTGAGAGATAAGGGTACTTAGCATTAGTAGAGCAAAGCTCCCTTCAATGTTACAGCAGTCATATTCTGTTGGGAAAAGGTGTGTTGTAAGGCAAGCCACTATGCCTGTACATCAGTTTTCAGAAACTCCTGAGGTCCCTAATTGCTGATACACACCTACCCATGCTGACAGGATACACAGCATTTAATCCCAGCCTCTGGGACATGGGATCTGGAGTGTCCCCAGACAATCCATGTGAACATCCCAATATGATGTTTGCCCACAGGGCTCCCCTGACCCTGTGGCTTCATCAGTGGCTGTTTGACTGATGAGAAGGCCGAGTCCTTCTCAGAGACTGAGGGAAGATCAGTGCCTGTGATTTTGGAAACCCCTTTGGGACCACTCTGAAGTCTCTCCCTGAGCTGGTGGGTGGATGAGATTCCAATCAAGCAAATGGATGGATTACCAATAAGTCTTGTTCCTTGGCCATCTGGCTGTACTGCTGCCACCAGGCTCGTTTTTCAGCTTGATGAATGTAATGATTCTGGCAATGGTTGTGGCTGCTCCCATTCATTCTTTTAACAATTTCCACTACCCTAGCCAGTTATTTTCAGGGTCCTGGCCTTTTCTTGCAGAGCTATGTGTTTTTATGTTTCAAGATCTCTGAATAGCGATTTGTACAAGAATGTCCCTTTGTGGCTGCTCCTCATCTTGGAGAAGTTTACATACAGCATATGCCTTTGGAACTGGCTTGTGACAAAGTGACTCAGACAATGCTGCTCTAAATAACCTTCCCACAGGCAGTAAGTAAAAATGAGACAAGTACCAGCTCTCCATTTTGCTGGACAGGGTATGCACACTAAACATACAGTGAGATGGAAACTAATGTGGGTTTCATAGTGGTGTCAGTAGCAGATCCCAGCTGTTCCCTATGATACAGCACACAGAAGGACTCCCCATACAGGGCTAGTTTCAGCTCCATCTTACTCTACAGTTTTGTCTCTCTTTAGTATTTTGTCAGCCCTAACAGGCATCTTCTTGTGTATTTTAAGCTGAAAGAAAAGTCAGCAAACAAATACTGAACGAGTCTACAGAGGCACCCAGAAACAAAGCTGGTATTATAGGATATGCAACTGCTTTTTTCTGAAGCATTGCTGTGTCTTATTCTCTCAGATCTGTACACACTGTCCAGCTCACATCTTAGACCACTGGGGGAAGAAAAAGTTCCCAAACGTGCTTGAAATACTAAACTAATCCCAGGGGGAAAAACCTAAACAAACACTATCGCACTCACTCAACACCGGATCCTTCCCTAACCTAAACAGCCACTGACACTCTTATCACTTTCTGCCAGCAATTCTGACTGTTTTATTCTTTGGAAGTAAGACTTATACAGGTTTTTGCCACTTCTGTACATTGCATGCCTCAGTTCCTTAGCCAATTGTGCACTGCTGTTTCTTAGAAGGGCTCTCATACACAGAAAGGGATTCTGTATAAAAATGCTGCTGCCCTAAGACTAGGTGGTGACTAGTGGTGACTGGTCATTAGGTCACCACCAGTGACTTGTAGTGACTGGTGCCATTTGTTACATAAACAGCAGGCAGAGATTTTGGCAGAATGGCTTCTGAATGTCATGCTTCCTATTATCAACCTTTACCAGTGTATCTACATATCATGGTAACATAGACCAGGCATCTCTAACTACCACTTCTAACTCACAAAAGTAGGGTTGACTGGTCTTAGCCTCTTGACAGAAGAAGCTATAATAAGAATCAAAGCTGCACTTGGTGAAAATCATCAGTTACCACCAGAAATAAAATCATTTCAGATGCCATTTCTTTGAGTACATGGTAAATAGTTTCCAATCTTAGAAAGCATGTGCCAGCCCCTCCCCACCATACAGCTGCAGCAACTTCACAGTCTTTGGATTCAGTTCAGATCTTGCTTTCAGTATGACAGGAACATTGCCAACACTAATTAAGTAACAAGAAGAATGCCCATAACAACACAGGCATACAAAACTACCTTGGCAAGCAGGTAAGGAACTAAAGCCTTAGGAAAGGCTGGGTAAGTTTTCAGTACAAACAGACCATAGCAAATTAAGCAGGTTTGCCTAAATTGTACCTGAGATGGCCACTCCTAGAAACAGGTCTTGACACACAACCTAACTTCTTCCCAAGTTTCCTTTGAAGATAACCAGAATCCAGGCTGCCTATAAGTGCCATGTGTCCTCACTTCAGGCCATGTCAACCCTTATTAGAAAGGAAACAGGACGTCTTGTCTGTCTGGCCTCAAACATGTGGTCTCATCACAAGGGCAGATGGGACAGTAGGGAGGTGACAGGGACAAGTAATGCTCAGAGTCTGCCAGCACTGCAGGATAAGGGTCAGATGTTTGGAGTGAATCGAGTTTTCTCCAAGTGTGCCAGTGAGTTCGTCAGTTGCGAATGTGATCCAAGGACCTGATGGGGAGTTTCATTCAAAGCAGTAAATTTGTTCTTTAGGCTGTACTCAACCCACAGAGGTTCCTTATCCTTCGGATCAAGGAAACTCCAAAATATTACACATTAGATATGCACAGTTTCATGGTAAATGCAAATACACACTTTAAATGTCATATCAATGCAGTGGATTGCATTCATAGCGTGCTGGCAGCCTACTTAAATACTCACATTTTCTTTTCATGAGTGCATATGTAATTTATAACAGCCAGCTAACTTCAGGAAGTTCTCCACGCTCCAAGGCTAAAGTACTTGTATATTATACTTCTATACTATACTACCTCTAAAGACTATTAGTAAAACAAAATAGGTACATTCACTCCCTGTAGAGAAGACTCCTCTAGGCTTTAAGGATGCATAACTTTCAATTATAGCTTTACAAAAGGGCTGATATGTGCAATGTGACTATGGTTCAAAACTGCCCCAACATATATATATCTGCCTGATGAGGTACCTATGGCACTGCTGTAGCACTACAAACACATTCCAGTAAATCCACCTCTGAATGCCATTCATCTCTCTTGGGAATGAAGTTCATCTTTCACAGTACAACATGGTCTTCCAGACAGAAGGAGAAAGAAAAAAACATTTATCATTCCTGTGCCAGGCAGAGTTCAATTTGAAAGAAACTGGATGAAATGTGTGTCATTCATCTAAGGAACAAATCCACACTACAAATTTGTCTGAGAGGCAAGTGAATGCGATCCAAAAAAGCTATGCATTTCAGAATGGGAGGCTTGAATTCAGTCCAACCAGAAAATGCATGCTGAGCATCATCCATTTATTCAGAGGAGTAATGGTTTCTTCTAACAACACATTGCCTTGAACATTTGTGTTATACATATTATATATAACCAACAAAAATTCCCATCTTTGCAAATGCAGGCTATCTGCCAGTTCCACAAAGGGATTTTTTTTTCTAAATAGGTACTGCACAAGGACTGTTGCCTGTAGAGCAGGTTTTGTGTGTTCAGCCTACTGTGATCATCGGGTCTGAGTGCACAGTAAATGGAATTCACAAGCCTTTCCAAGTCACCTCCTGTGTAAAGCCTGAAACAGACAGTCCCAGAAGTGAGGTAAGGAACAACTTCCCTCTCCGCCCCTTTGGGCAGCTCACACACATGCTTTTAGCAATACCTAAAACAAGAAAAACACCTACAGCCACTTCACCGGCACTGATGGAAACAGAAGGGAAATGAGAAACTGATGAAGTGGTGAGCCAGCTTCACATGCAGAGAAACTTCCAACTTTCTTTCCTAATGACTTTTTAAAAAGTGCTTCATTTTTACTTGTATTTCCTAAAAAAAAAAAAAAAAACCCAAAAAAAAACTTGGCCCATGAGCTCTCAGTGCCTACACAGATGAAAGCTGTGAGAGGCCTTAAATGACTTCAGCAGGAAACTACTGGGAAGGGGAGGGGTCTGTTTTCTGACAGTCCCATTACACATTTCTAGGAAAAAATCTTTTCAAGTTCTGCGGATGAAAATGAAACAGAATTACAGCACTGCCTCTCTCTTGGAGGCTATCGCAACAACACTTTTCCTGCTCCCATGCTGGAGTGCTGCAAAGTAAATCCTTTCTTTATTTCTCTTTCTCTCTTTCTCAGAATCTTGGGGTTAGAAATAGCACTTCAGATTGAAGAAATTGTTAGAATAAATGCGTTTAAGGTTTGCTCAAATAACACCCATGTTTGTTTCAGGTAACCTTGATGAATATTTTGTTCTGCAGTTGCATTCATAAATCCTGCCATTACCCAAACCCCCCACAAACTGTTTAGTGAGCTCAGGAGTTTTCCACTTAGTAGTGATGACAAAGCACCAGACAACTGCAAAACCCTTGGTGGAGAAGCTGAGCAATAACAGACACCAGCCAAATAGATCACTGGGGTGAAAGGTCATCCTCGAACAGTATTTTCATTTTTCCCTCTTGGTAAATGGCTCTGGGAAAAATCCTCTTTTTTAGCGTAATGTAATGAAGAACACCACTTACACAGAGCTGCAATTCCTGGCCGTGCTGGGAATTTTAACTGCTGTCTCCACCCAAGCAGCATGTGGAACCAATGTAATGGCTAACACAATTCAGAGCTTAAAATGGAGTGATGTTGCAGCTCCAGCTGTTTTTAAACATCAGTACAAGAGATTTTTGGAAGCATTAGAGATGAAACAGAAACAGAGGCAAGGAATGGTTACTCATCTGATGATGTACACGAAGAGATATGTGAGTGACAATGCAAAACGCAAGACAAAAGTAAAGCATCGCTGGACACTATTACAAAGTTCCATGCTGAGGACCAAGATAGCCACAAGAAAGTGACGTATGTTGGGACATTCCTCATGGGAAACAGGTGCACTAATTTTTATCTCTGTCTTTAGAAAAGGCACAGTCTGCTACATATGGAAAGGTGGAGTTACATGACAGCCTGGCGTGGACAATACAACTTTCACCGTGATGAAGAGGAAGGGGTCATGGTAAGTGGATATGGCCCAATTGTCCTTAACAGTTACTGTGACTCTCAGTGCTCTACAAGTCCCTCTATCAGAGAGCTGCATCTCCCTGTTGATCAGCTCATCCAAGCTAACTCTGCAAGGGCTTTTTTCCTTCCCTGAGAACTGAGCTATACTTTTTGACCAAACAAGTTTCCACCTTCTTTTCTAATCCCAACATGCAGAGACCCAAAATCACTGTCAAGGCATGATCATATTTACCTTATTACCAAATATATTTCCATGTAGGTCCCTTCTTACAAGTAGAACTTCTCAACTAGCTGCTAATTCTGATGCAGATTTTTAGCAATTTAATAATTATTTCATATTTAATAAGTATTAAGTAATATTTTGGTACATCTGTCTATCCAGAGACACTAGAGACAAAGAATTTAGCCAATGAAGAGAATCATGATATAAACTCTGTCCCCGCTCAAAAGAGGAGCTGATTTTTCACCAGCATCAGTGAGTCATATTTGCACAGGGTACTTACTGTATATATAGAAAATAAGTAAATAAATACATAAGCAATGGAAATATTTGAGAACTGGAGGGGTGACATCACCATAAAACACTTATGGAGCTTTCATCCACAAAAACAAAATTAAAGGGTTGCTTGCTTATAAAAAATAAAAATTGTGGCTCTTTGAAAAATCCCAGACAACCCAATCTCAGGTAATGCAGTTCTTAGCGAGCATCACAACTACCTCTCTCCTGACATGTTAAACCTGTACATCCCAGTTTCATATCTGCAGGTAGGACTCACTCTGCAAACTAGATCTAACAAGGAAAATTTTTGCTAACCACATTCTAAAAGGCTGTAATTCCCAAATAACCTCATCTGAGAGAGATAATTCTGTACTTTGTGGAATGATGATAAAATTAAACAGTTTGAAAATATGCTTCAGGCTCACAAGAGTCCTCAAACACACAAATACAACAGCATTTGAAATTACTAGGTTGTATTTATCATAAATCTGACTTAGGCAAAACACTAGCTTTTTCCCTTAGAAATAAATGTAATATAATTTCACTCTGTCATTAGCAGGATTATTTGATTCTGAGAAAGAATTTATATAGTCAATATCACTGAAGCACATAAACAAGCTGAACACTATTCTACAATAAAACTGTAGGATGTCAATGCAATTTAACAGTAAAAGGGTATTTTAGTACTCAGTAAGAAGTGGAATAACTTAGTTACACAGCATCTTAATGAGTAAAAGAAATATGGATTGTTTTCCAGTCCACTTCTGAAAACAAAAACAGACTTTCATTTTGCTTTCTCCCCACTGATAAAAAAACTCTGTTATTTTTTGGCATAAACCCCCCAACATTTCAACAATTATTTTTGAAAAGTGGACTGTGAACACAGAAAAACATGAAGGTAGGCTTTCATACATCTTGTAGGTTATCAATTTTTGGCAGCTGGAATTCTCTAGATACTAATTTGGAATTAATATTCTTGAAGTCGAGGGGCTAGTTCAAGGTTATTAAAATAAAGTTGTCCATCTTACAGCATTTTCCTGTAGATGTAACCTGTAACTGTGAACATTCTTTATGCTCTGTTTTCTTGACAGGAGTGATTTTCCTTGGGCATTAATGATTCATGTGAACTCCAGATCACTTCAGTAAAATGCAGTCTCACAAGGAAGAACCTGCAATCCCACAGATCACAGCCTTATAAAGAATCCAAAACCAGTCAGCAACTGCATCTTCTGTAAGTGAAACCAGTCCATTTTATAAAATTATCTCATAGGGGAGAACACATCCAAGAGTAACCTTAAACGAATATAAAAACAAAACCAGTTAAAACTATGTTTAAAGGCAATACTGTTGGGAAAATCTTTTAGAAAAGTACTTTGACTCTTTTATCATGTTCCTATCAGATAAATTTACTAGTTTTAGAAGTCTGTTTTACTCAATCTTCTCATCATCGTTGTACACTTGCAAAGTGTGTTTATCATCTAGGAAAAGTCTTCTACAGACCACCATTATTTTCAAAGGAAAAGGGAAAAATACAGCAATGGCTTCAAAGATGTGAGTGAATTATTTCCTTCACAAGTGCAGCATGTGCTCTCTCTTCTGTAATGACACAATACAGAAGACTAATGCAATTAGTCTTGTAATTAATGCAATTCCTTTGCCAAATGAGTGGGATCTTATAAAGAATTGGCACATAATTCTGATTGGAGCTTTCTTGTTTTAAACAAAACCAAACCTAATACAGAACAATGTAATGTACTAACAGGGTCCTTCAACAGATTTTTCTTTTTCCTCCCATACAAATGACTGCAAAGTCTGGGTCTGTATTCAAAAGGATAGGCAGTGTCCAAAGCAGTATCACTGATGCAGCCAGGCATTTCTGTGTACTGTGGTACTCCCGTGTAAGTGAACCAGGGAAGAACATTTGGCCTTTTGTTATCTTATGTTCCAAGACAGAAAAGCATGGCTCTTCCTCTGCTCTACCCACTGAACAGATGCGGCTTTAATCACATACAAAACAAAATGTTCACCAGTTTCAGGCTACGACTTTGCAATTTAGGAGTAAAATTACTTTTCAAAGAAAGTGATTTTCACCTAATTATCTTGAAACTGTCCATAAAAGGCAGATAGGTAGGGAATCTGATAAATACACCGAGTTTAGTTTAGGGTCATTTTTTTCAGCTGGAGAGAAAATTAAGGTAATTTTGGTGAACAAAAATCTTGTAGCAAGACAAATTTTAAAAGAAGCCTTGAGGTCCAATATAGGAAATTTAGGAGACTAATCAATAAATTAGATTTTACAGAGCAATGTAAATTCAGATGCTACTTCTTCCTTCCTGAACTCAAAGCTATAGATTAACTCAATATACAATGTTAGCAAACAGCTAGTACATAGAAAAAGAGAGACAGAAAATGCCACATTAAAGTCCAAATCCTATGCTTCAGAATAGAGCACCTAGAGCTGCTGTAACTTCAAGCCAGCCACTAACCTACCGCTCCTGGCATCCAGGTTCCCCACCACCCTCCAGCTAAAATCACCTCATAAAAACCTAAGTCAGATTACCCTTCCTTCTGAGTAGCAATGGAGCTCTCTGATAAACTGTGAGTGAAATGCAGTTCCAGGGAATTTGGTTCATGGGCAACTCTTCAAGACCCACTTCAAAAGGATGTACATGGTGCTGGGGTGACTGGAATTTGCATACACAGGGAACAGGTATGTTCCTAATGGGATTCCCAATTCCTCAGCTGGCAGGAACCATCTGTATATACATGGCCTGGTTGGGGATAACATGCACAGAGCACAACAGGATCTCTTTTCCACATCTGGGTGTTGCAGCAGGAGCAGAGGGTGGAGGGACAGAGGTGAAACCTGTGATTCTGATACGAAAGTAAGATGCCCAACGCTGGCATCTGGCAGCCATGAGGTAGAGCTGGGCCTCCAGCTGCTCTCCAGCCAGGGCACCTACAAGGATAACAAGAGCTTGTAACCCATAGGGAAAGGTCAGGATGGTAAGAATAGAATTATGGCCCATGTTGCTACTTCAGTTGCAAATTTCCTACCTTTATGGAGCTTCAGTAAAACTCTACCACAACATCCTATAATGAATTTTAAAACCACAGGCATTCAAAGTTCACAAATGACAAGGCCCATGAAATATCCAGACATAGCTCCCACTGAAAATCAATGGGAGTTAAGCCCCTAAATACTCTCACAATTCTGACCAAGTATTTTCATTTTTTCCCTTTGAAAACTACATGTTGTGCCCTCACTTTGAAACAAACCTCTCTTGCTCACAGCTGTTTTCAATCCTGTATTTCACTGTAACTTTCTGAGAGTATTACAACCTGCAGTGCCCCTGCCAGCAGCACCTATCTCTGAAGTTTCAAAGATAGTGCTCATGTCTCTGGAGCTTGTACTGCTCACTTCAACAACTGCTCTTCAGCCTACTCAGATGCTACCAGCTCCATTTACAGGCTGTTGGGGCAAACCCCCCTAACACAACAGTCACAAGACAAGATTGCAGATTCTGAATCTGTACTAAAGTCAGTATTAAGGAAATTTCATGCAGACAGTTTTGCTCACAGACTTTCTTGCAATGCCTTGGACGAATCTGAATTTCAAACAGTGAGTTTTTAATTATGAGCAGAGAAACAATAGCTCACTTCAGCATGAAAAAGAATGCACCCACTATTTTTCCATGCTCTGTAATTTAAAAATAGGTCATTAGCTTTAAAGCTTTCAGAAGAAGTAGAACTGAATTACATGGCTCAATTTCCTTTTGGTTTTTTAAGCCAGACCCAGAGATTGAAAAGTTTCAGACCAATGACTACTTTAAGATGATAGGAAGGGATAAAGTTTTTGAACTATGAATTGTAATGTTGCCAGAACAGATTGATTCCATAGTAAATTTTTAAACAGAAAGTAAAATTTTTAACATCGAGTAAATTTGAGGAATTTAAATAAGACCAGAGCATTAACTGCATGCCAGTTCACAAGTGCTACAGGGCCTATAATTTGTTACACTGTACATATAGATCTCGCTGATGTTTCCCACTTTTTTTCCATAGTATGCATGTTCAGAATGCAAACAGGGCCCACAGTACATCTGAACAGCATGCCTGATGATTCAAGAGACTTCCTATATGTAATGTGAACCAGACAGAATCAATACATACTGAAAAACATTGACTAGAAAAGGGCAAATTTTTACTCTGTACTTTAAAAACATAACCCTGGAGGCCAAAATTGCTCTATTGACATTTTGTAAATTGACAACAGCAGAATTATGATTAGTTGGACACTGACTTCCAGTGCTTCCCAAACAACTTCTGCATGACCTGAGGGAATACCTTGTATACATTCATTATGAAACAGGTCCCTCAGTTCATCAATTTCTACTCAGCAGTTTTGTGTGAATTTTCAGTCAAATGAAGCCTCACAACTGCTAAAATCCAAAGCCCACCAGACCCAGCCTGGCTTTGCTGCTGCTGTTCTGTGCACTAATGCGGACCCTGTGAACTTGACTGACAAAATTTGCTGACGAGTGGAGCACCCCAAAGTTCAGGGGAATAATAGCAGTTTCAAAACACCCCATTATGAACCCACCCTGGTACTATTATGGGCACCTTGTGCCCATGCTGTGATGGTGATGCCATGCTGGTGATGGAGAACCTAATGTCAAATCTCTCCTCCTCGCTGATTCACCCAAATGTTCAGAGCAGGCAGTGAGAGACTGGGGCTACCACAAAGGCTGCTTAAACTAAGCCCAGGGTACAGATGGCTCCCAGCAGCCCAGCCCAACCCAGAACCACACCTTGACAGTTATTTCCCGCAATTCAAACAGCCACTGCAGCCTAAGGGGTTTCCACCTGAAGTCCACATCCTGCACGAAACACTACTGCAGGAATCAGGGCTGTGTTCTCTGCTTCTCAGGACTCTGTCCTTAGACTGAAGTTCAGGTTCCTGCTGCCCAAATAAAACTAGAGAAACTGTTGGTTTAAAATCTCGGTAGGTAAGTCAAACTCTACCAAAACCCAGCTACTCTGAGGGATCTCATACTTGTAGTCTCTTCACCTCAAATTTGGTTTTAAAACTGAAGTAACTTGTTAGTAATCACTTTTCAAGTATTTATTTTGTTGAGAGAGGAAGGGAGAAAAATCAAGCTATTTAACTTTCCAAGTATTTAACATAAAACCGAAAAGAGCTCCATCTGGCAACCAGCAGGACTTCTAAACAATCTAAATAGTATCTACATAAGAACCAGGCTGTCTATGGAGTGAGACAACTTCAACTTTTACAACCACAAGAAGCCTTTATTAACATAAAAGGAAATTATAAAAAATTAAGTTAGAACAGGAACAAGAGGCTGGCAAGCTGACAAAAGACCCCAGGAATCTCTGCATTAATCCTGAAATGCTGCTTTTGACTTTGCTGAAATAGAGCATCATACACTATGTGGTTTTAAAACAAAACAAAACCAAAAAATATCAATAAGAATATCAATATGAAATGTCTCACTTTGTCCCACAAAACAACCCATAACATTTTAACATAGTTTGGAAAACATTACTATTTAATTACACAGATTTTATTGAGTCATGGATGAGGCCCTTCATGTTCATAGACGTCTGTCTTCATAAAGAAAATGTTTTAGAATACTGCTTCTAATTATGATAATTAAATATACCTCTGAACTACTCCACGTAAAAATTTTGGTAATTCTAATTCCCAAGTAAATAAACACCCCTCAGAGTATACAGTGTTTAATTTCCTGAGTTAGTCATATGAAGGATCTGGCCTTGCACTTCATACCTAGCCTATCTACATTTTGGCCCATTTGTGAGTGATCCAAACTTGGCGGTGGTTTGGTGTCCTGTGGGAAATATCTTAATGGTTCTCAATGCCCCTGTCAAGTTGCCACTGGGATTTTCTGTCAGTTTCTTGGCAAAAAATCAAAGAGTGAAACAGTGGGCCCAAAAAAAAATGTTATGGTAATCCTGTGAGGATAGGGCAGCCTTGAAGGTCTGCATTTTCCGCTATCCCTGGGCTACAGGAAGAGAATTTCTATCTCTATCATTGCCCATCTGGCACCTTCCACAGGCAACAAGAACAAAGAAGTAAAATGCACTGGCCCCTACCATCTGCTTCTGCTTGTAAAGTCTGGAAAAAGCCTGATAGGGAAGAAAGCAAAAAGAAGATAAAACCCAACCCCTTCATTTCCCACCAAACTGTTCTGGCAGGTACAGATTGTGCCTGTACTTCTCACACATCCCGGGGCCACCCTGGAGACTCGTTCCCCTCAGCAGCGCAGCTGCTCGACACGGAGCATCCCAAACGCTCCCAGCCCCACGTCCCCAATCACAGCCTTCCAGCAGCCCGGAAAGAAAGGTTGCGTTGTTTGAGGTTTGCTTTGTTGGATCAGCCTCTGTTTTATCTAGAATAGGAAAATTCCTGTGGGTTTAATAAGAGGTATTGCCCTACAGATTTTCTCTGGTCCCACCTCCTTTCCCATCAGCCACATCCCCTCTTGCTGCAAGGCTGCATACACCATGTGTTGGCTCGACCCCTTCTGTCTCTGACAGAAGTTTGGCCAAAAAGAGCAGATTTTCTGCTACTTTGATCATTTCCTGTGGTAAAAAGTAAAGGGAATTATCTGACCCATGGTCTTTTTTTTTTTTTTTTTCATAGTTTTGAAAAATAACATGGCTTTACATTTGCTAGTTCCCTTAAATAGTGCACTTGCTTTTCAATAGCATTTTCCTGCTAGTTTACTCGTTGTCTTACAAAACATACTTGTTTTCAAAATGAGAAAACACACTGCTCTGATCTCAAACTCAGAGATCCAGCTGCTGTATTACATCAATAATGAACTTCCCTATGCTGAAGCAGCAACCAAAAGAAAGTATCAAATCCACAGACAATACAAAGGTGACAACTTTTTCCCTGTTAAAAAATTATTACATTTAAAAAATAAGCTTAATTCTCTTTTGGTGGGGATAGTGTTGGTTTTGGCTACAAATGTGCATTGCATAATGTCTTTAGAAATAAGTTAACCCTTTTATTAAATGCACTAATAATCTATTACATATGTGATATGCAACACCCTAAAATCTTTTCTTCTGTCAAAATCAACAAGATTCCAAACCAGAAAACATGTCTCATGCTGTCTAAGCCCATGTTGAAACAGTGACACTACCTGCTGACCTAAATGGTGTGTTAGCATTTGGACAACAAGGGCCTGAAGTATGATGCCAAGTGATAATCAGTGACCTCGATGGGGCCTGTGAGTGCACCCTGAAAACTTGCCCATTTTGTATTTTTTTTTTGTCCCAGAGAGTACAAAGTAAGCAAACATGAACATACTTACTGAAATAATGTCTTGTGTCAAATTCCAAGTAAATTATCACAATATAAATTAAGTCTTTATAAATGTGGCACTACAGCATTTAAAATAGATATATGTTCATGCTTAGTAGTGGAACCCCACTCTTAGAAAATGCCACAATATGCTTACGTATATATAGACATTTTCCTGTTAATCATTTATTCAGAGTGCATAAAAAGCTGTGCTTGTTTGTATCCAAAGCCCTTTTTTTTAATCTTGGCTGTGCTAATTACATGAATAGGACAGACTTTGACAGACAGTCTCTTGAGCTGAGGCCAGGGAGCAGCTCATGGCTCCCTTTGTGCAAGTTCTGCTCTCAAAAGAAATGACCGAACATTTCGAACTGTTAAAATTACTGTTGTTTTAAAATGCCACAGTACATTACTTTGATGAATTTACTACTTGTATATACATATATGTGTGTATATATATATATTTAATTAAGCTGTTAACTAAAATCATAGCCTGGCTACATTTCACATTTTTTAAAACTAAATCCTTCCAAAACTCACACAGCTCAGAAGGGAGATCTAGTGCAGTTTCTTTTCCTTTAGTGTTAAATGAAGGTATGTCCTTACTTATATATGTATTCATGTACCTCACTTCAAAATATAATAAGAGGGAAAGAATCTGCAGTATTCCTATTAAAACACAAATTGTGCTAAACCACTTAAAACAAGGTCGCACCACAACAAAGATCAGCACTATCATCATTAATAATATATTGCCTTTCATATGCAGAGGTAATAAGGAGGCCGTACTGTGATCCATATAACCTCAACAATGTAGAAATGAATCAAAAACAATCTAATTAGTTCAGCAGCACCAAAAATTATTAAGTAGAAACATCAAAAGAGCCAGTGGGACATTACTTTTTTTTTTCAGACACACTGCAGAGCTGCCCTTCAGAATCCTCTGGTTTACATCTGCAAGGAGGCCTCACCAATGTAGGTCACAGTAACTCAAAAGACCTGGTGCTAAAAGACGCCATGTGCCCTCCCTGCACAGCACTGCCCTGCAGCTCCTCAGCACCATCCCTGCACGTCCCACACAAAGTTCTGCACCATCCAGGACCTATGCAAAGGAAGGGTGGAGCTGGTTCCTCACCTCCTGTCTGCTGCCGCAGAAGATAGTACATCCTGAAAGCATTACATTTGCTACAGTCCCTTTTTCCTCCTTCCCCTCAGAGTGACTGCGGAAAAAAAGGAAGGGCTGACTGGGAGGGTATCTCGGCTTAAGAGGCGAGGAGATACAAAGGGCAGACAACCCCAAACACCACGGAGACACAAGACCTCCCTGTAGATGGCCTTGACCTCCTCCGAATCCCTCCGGAGTCCTATAACTGTTCCTGCCACACAGATGGGGAAATGTTTGGGCGTGCACATGTGAGAGCCTCTGAGGAAAGACCTGTGGAGGCATTTAAGTCAAAGTCAGAACATCATGTGCGTGTGTTTACTTACGGAAAAACGGCAAGAGTACTTTTATACTTGTATACTCCACCACATAGACGTGCCTCTGCAGCATGTACTGCTGGGCTCACAGGGCATCAGAGGCAGCATGATGACAGAATCACACCCCACAGGAATGTACCTTAGACTGATTACGACAAAGAAAAATGTTGTTCATACAATTCACTGAAGTCAGAAAAGTTCCATTTAAATAGAAATAAAACCTGTCTGCTGTATTTATTTTTTTTCTAACCTTGCAGATATGGATGTAGCTTATCTTGTATCTCCTCCACATATTTGTTCACTATCCAGTAAAGTTTCACTGCCCTTAAGTAGAAGCATCACCTGCAAGAGAAACAATAATTCTATAAATGGAACACCTTTCACTAGTCCAGGGCTGTTCCATATCCAAAACCCACAGGTTTCCTTCTTCAAAGCAACCAATAGGACAGTACATGTTAAGGTTTAAGCCACAGTAACAACATTTTTAAGGTTCATTCTCCAATGGCTTTCAACATTGTTCAACTTGCAGATGTATTAAAAAAACCCCACAATTATGCAGTGGACCAGGGCAGTCAAACAAAACCTCCTTGCATAAGACTTGCTCTTCTATTTACCTTTAACAGAACATATAGAAGGCAACAGATCCCATGGGTCCACAGAGACCAAGCTGAAAAATTCATCATTGCAACTATCAGAACTAGGGCAGTATGCACTACAGTCCACTCAATTCCCAAGGAATTCAACTGGAGGTGGACTGGGCCTTGAAGAATAGCCATCTTTTCCTGTAATCTACAACATCAACCTCAAACTGCTTTGACAGAAATGTCTACTGAGGAGCTCCAGCACAAACCTCTGAGGAATTAAAGCACCCGCTCAGGCAAACCTTCACAATCCCAAGCAGACACAGAACATGCAGGGCCATCCAGTAGGGTAAAGTCTTTCACAAAATGATGTGGAAAGTCACAAACTTAACACGCAGATGGCCTACAACATCAGCAAGAATTAAAACACAAAACTCAAACGATAACATTGAATACTGATAAAGACAAAGCCAGGCTGTGCCCCGCTGCAGACACCATCACCACTGCTCTGCAGAGCAATGCCAGTGCAGAGCAATCCCAGTGCCAAGCGACCCCAGTGCATGCAGCACTGCCCAGCTGTCCACAGATACAACTGGAGCAGCTCTGTTAAGAGGCTCCTGAGGAGGAGGGGTAGTACTGGGGGAGGGACAGTATTTATGAAAATAAAAGAACTGAATTGAAGCTTGTATGCTGCTGTCTAGAACTCCAGTTAGGTTTGTACCACCCATTCCCTGGGGGAAATGACATACAATGCAAACAGGCCTCGTTGTTCAATTATTCAAGTATTAAGAGAGTCACAGAAAGGCATCTGAGAAACATAACATTTTAATAGATGAAATAAATACTCCAGTACATGCAAGATAAAAACTGACATTGGAAAAAAATTAAAATTCACTTTTGTTATAGTGTAATTTTGTTTGTTTGTTTAAACACTCACAGTAGCTTTTCCCCCAGTTTGGAAATCAACACATGGAAAACATAATCACAACCTCCAGTCCTTTCACTCCTACACACCAAATGCACTTCTAACCTAACACTTGATGCAAAATAAAGTCATACAAAACAAAAAACAAACAAAATAGTAGCTACATCCATCATCTATGTGTTGTTGGGATTTTTCATTTTTTTCAATGAGTGAGAACTGAGGTAACCTTTTTCCTGCACAACTGAACAGCAAAATTTAGAAGGGAAATTTCGGAAGACAAGACAAGACAAACTTTAAAAACCGCACCCAGCGCGATTAAAGCTCTTTTTTTTTTCTCCTTTAAGACACCCCCACCTCCCCAGATATAAAAACTTTGAAACAGTTATTACCATTTGTGTGAAGACTTTGTTGAATAAAGAAAAAATGATCTGCAGATATGCTTAACTTTAAAGTAAAATAAAAAGCCAAAACTGGCTACCTTTATTAGTACACATAGTTTGAGTATGTTCTGCTTCTTCACCACACGAAATCAAAAGATTGGGCTCATCCAAGCAAATTCTTTGGTATACAAAAAAAGGGTGAGGAGGTGGGATATTATTTTCCTTTAGCAATGACTGGGATCTAAACAGAAGATGTGGGGGTTAATTCACAGAATTGGAGTTCACTGGCGGTAAAGTCCTGGGTGAAGACCTTTCTCTTAGTGCCTGAGATAGCAGGTTGCAACCATCCGAGACGGCGCAAGCTGAGTTCCTCAACCTTTCCCTGTAATCGCTCATTTTGGTGCTACTTTCGGGGTGTTGGGCTATATCCCTGAGGCATTGGGTCAGGAGCACACAAGCAGATACCACACTCATGGCTCCTCCTAGGATGGCAGTTTGCACAGCTTTGCCCTCTGGATTAATGGTGGCAGCTTTACCCAAAAACTGGGGCTCAGTGGCAAAGCCCACCAGAGCACAGACAGACTGCACCAAAGGTCCGCTGAACAAGACGCACCGGTTCCTGGTCAGCTCGCTGGGCGAGGTCTTGACCTCCTTGACGCACGCCAAGAGGGCAGAGGCGCTGGTGCTCATACATTTGACACTGAGTTTGAACTGCTCCTTAGCAAATTTATCCTTGGATTTCTCACTGGCCAGCACGCAGGCGTCTGTCAGGAATTTCAAGTTCTTGGACATGTTCTGAGAAACCTCCAGCAGGAGCTGAGGGCTCATATCTGCCAAAGGGGTGGTCTTCAAGACCCCGCAGCCGTGCTCCACCTCATGCCTACATCGGGTCACCTTGTAGCGATCCACCAAGCCAGGCATCGCCGGCTGGGCCCCTGGAGTCTCCACTGCAGCCAGGTAGGCAGCGTGGGCAGAGCATTCGGTCAGGGACACCACCAGCTCCCCCATCTCCATCAGGCTTTCCCCCACCTCCCCGAAGCGTCCCATGTTGAGCTGGCTCTGGACGTCATGGGTCAAGATAGAGAGTCCTTTGGTCCTAGCAATGATCGTGTCCCTGCACTTCTCAAAGGACTCACCGAAGACAGACAGACTCTCGGTGTTCACCGGCCTGGTCTCGCTCGACAGCAGAAGCAGATCGGCCACCAGTTGCATCTTGATCTTGCAGTGGTCGCAGATAGAGATGAGCTTCTTCCTCTGCAGGGAGCTGCTGCTGGGGATGCCGCCGCCGGAGACCTCGCTGCTGGACTTGCCGGAGCCACCACTAGCCATAGCGCCGGGGGGGCACTCGCATGCCGCTCGCTACCCCGCTGCCGCCGCCGCCCGAGCAGTCCCGACTGAGCCCGGCAGGATCGCTCTGCCTTTTCCGCAACATCATTCCATTAATCGCCGGGGGGCAAGAAAAGGCTCTGGGCGCCGGGGCTGCCGCTGCTGCGGGGAGCGAGCTCGGCCGGGGCGCCCGCCCCTCTCCAGCCTCCGCTCCTACGGCGCTCCCGCGGCGGGGCGGCGCTCGCCGGGCGCCCGCGGGCCCCGGTCCGGCATCCTTTAGTTACAAAGATCTGTTTTCTTCCTTTCCTTTCCGCACGCTGGCTCGCCTCCTTTCCACCACCTCGTCCGCGCTCGCCGGCTGCGGGGGGATCCTGCGCGAAGTTCCCTCGTAGCGGGCGGGAATACCTCAGGGAAGCGCCGCTGCGGCTCGGAGTTGGGGCAGGGGCGCAGCCCTCCAAGTTGCTACCGCGGCCCCGGAGCCTCCGGTCGGGGAGCGCCGCTCGCAGGGGCCGGAG